>CAWUFW010017562.1:0-256683 GCA_963921515.1 Calotriton arnoldi
GCCATTTAAATACTCTAACACACATATATACTGCCTTTTACATATGTAGTTACTCGCACATGTACCACTGAGATATACATTCACTCACTAACACACCCATACACACACTCACCCACCCAAGCAGTCCATCACAGATGCACTCTTGAAATCATGCACCCAGTGAATCACCCACTCACACATCTATGTACAGAGTCACACACACCCCACCCACACAAACACTCAGGCAGCCATACAGATACTCAGAGAACCAATCAATAACCCATATAGACACTCATGTAGCTATTCGCAAATCCATGCATCCACTTACACACCAACAAACAGACGGATACAGACATTCACACAGTTTAGTCATTAACCCATGCATTCAGTAAGATACGTTTAATCACTCACTTATAGAGTCAGTCACACACCTACTAAATCATCCATTCAGACACTTATACACCCACTCATTCTTCAATACGCCTTTCCCTATATATATTAAACATATTTAAACTTTACAGAAACACACAGTCACTGGATGATGTCATCAGTGATGTCATCAGTGATGTCATTTGAGATGTCATCAGTGATGTCATCAGTGATGTCATCAGTGATGTCACTGACCATGTCATGAGTGATGTAATATGTGACGTCATCAGCAGTGCATTGCGGGGGCGCGAGTTATAGTTAGCTGAACTAACTATAACGGGGGAATTTCTATGGTTTTGTACGAGTGAAATGTCCAACTAACTATAACTTTCCCTAAAACCTATGGTTTTTTCAGTGAATATATATAACCTACTGGCGGTCGCCAGTAGGTAGTTACAGTTAGGACCTAGTTTCTTTAGGAAAAGCCTTTTTTGATTTGCCAATATCTTTGGCTCCGTTTAACGAATCTTCGCGAAATATTCAAAACTAATGGGGCTGTCAGGTCAGCTGCTGTGTTGAAAGTTTCGGGGTGATTTGTCAAGCGGGGGCCGAGAAAAAGGGGGAGTCCCTAAACACGTTTTCTCCATGTTAATTTCCATAGGAAACTTTAGACATGGCTACAGCCCAAACGGCTGATCGGAACTACACCAAATTTGGCAAAAAGGTAGCTCTTGGTTCAGAAAGCACTATTTTTGTTAAATGGTGTAAATCCGACCAGTAGCTCCTGAGAAATTTAAACATTTCTCAGATATACAACTGGGGACCCTGAGGATCTGCGAACCCTCCCAATCTCGTGCATGCAATCTGATTGGCTGCCAACACTTCAAACAAGGAAGTGATGGCAGCCATCTTGTGACTCGGTTGAACCGAGTCACAAGAAAATAGGTAAAAAAACGTTGAAAAATAAGAAAAGGGGGCAGGGTAGAAACACCCTGACCCCCTAGGCCTGCTCATCATTTTTTTTTTCATTTTCGGCAGGATTTGCGTTGGATCCACAAATCTGGCCGAAAATTTCTAAAAAACGAAGCGCAGGCTCCCACGCTTCTTTTCTTTTACTTCCTGGTTGGGCCAGGTCAATGGGGGCATTCATTAAAATAGATGCGGGGGCCCACGTGGGCCCCCGCAGCCCCTGAGACCGCCACCTCCCTGGGGCTATGTTTATTAAATGCGGGGCGCCACACGGGCCCCCCACAGCCCTGGGGCTATATTAAAAAATAAAGTGTGGGGAGGCTTGAGCCTCCCCAGGGCTATTTACATAATTAGGCGTGGGGAGACTCCTGCCCCCCCATTGCAAGCCCTGGTATTGCCACCTCCCCGGGACTACTTTGCGAATTAGAGGGGGGCCGCGCGGCCCCTCTCCTGGAGCCGTAAATGGCCCTGGGGACCGCCACCCCCTAGGTCCAGCTCCAGCAATGTCCCGGGGTGCCCACCCCCGGGGACCTTGCAGTTTGCTATGGCATGGCTGAAGCACTGCTTCGGCCATGCCATAGCAATTTCTGGTTCGCTTCATGGAAGCAAGAACATTGAAAATGCTCTCGCTTCCATGAAGCGAAGCAGAATTGCTTTTGGGCAGAGGGAGCTACAAGTTTGCAGCTCCCTCTGCCCAAAAGGAATGCCGGCTCCCGCAGGAGGCAGGGAGCCGGCAGGGACCACGGGGGCCTTGAGGTTCCCCCCACAGTCCCCAACGAAGTGGCCATGCCCAGGGCAATATCGGCCCAGGTTGGGACCATGTCATGAGTAATATAATATGTGAGATTATAATCAGAGCATTGCGGGGGCGTGAGTTATAGTTAACTCAGGAAACTATAACTGCTGAATTTCTGTGGTTTTGAAACCTGAGCCTAACTATAATGTCTCTGTAACCTTTGTTTTTTTCAGTGAATTTCTACGTTTTTTTAAATACATTTTCTACCTATAACGTAACTGTAACCTTTGTTTTTTTCAGTGAATTTCTAAGGTTTTTTAAATGCTAATTCTTAACTATAATGTCCCTGTAACATTTGTTTTAGTCGCGTTTGCAGAGTGGTTGAGAAAAGAAGCTGGGCCTCTGACCAGCTCTCAGGAATCCCGCTGTGTAGGACTTACAGAAGGTACCAGGAGGGCTTCTTTGCCCCCAAGGTCCCTCAGGAGTAAAGTTAACTTCATCCCCCAACCAGTAATGCATCACGAGCCGCATTTGCAGAGTGGTGGAGAAAGGGGCGGGTGATTTCAGCCCAGAGGACCCCCATCCCCCGAACCAGGCATGTTTAGAATGGGGAGGGGAGCTGCGTGGCCACCCTCCCTGGGCCGATTTCGGAACCTTTCTTTTTTTTTGTATTGCATTTTTTTTTAATGAAGGAAGGGGGACCTCGTAGCCCCCCTTCCCTGGGCCATGGGGTCCCCGGGGCACGGCCTTTTCTCTTTTTGAAAAAAAAATATATTTAAAGGGAGGGGGACTTCTTCTTTTTAAAAATTTTATATTTAAAGGGAAGGGGCCGAGCGGCCCTCCTCCTGGGCCATATTCGGCCCTAGGGACCCCATTCCCAGGTCCTGGCTCTTTCTTATATTATTTTTTTTTTAATGGGAGGGGGGCCACGTGACGCCCTCTTGGGCTGATTTCGGGCCCGGGGACCCCATCCCCCGGGGTCCAGAATGTAGTGTGGGTGCCCTGGTCCCACCCAGGGCACCCACATTTTAAACATTGGGGACCAGAGCCGGCCTTGCTTTGACACCTAGGGATGTGCTAACATGCAACTCCCTGGATCTCAAAGCAATTTGTTTGTTTCCCTTTTTACTTGACAGCGGGCAGGGAAACAGACATGCTCCGCTTTCAGCTTTAAATGTTTAGCATTTGCTCGGGGAGGAGCCCCTCGCATTAATATTATATTTAGCCCGGGGGAGGTGGCAGTCCCCGGGGCTGTGGGGAGGCTGCATGATCCCCCCCACATTATTAAAAAAAACTTGCCCTGGTGAGGTGGCGGTATTGAGGATGCGGGGTTGCGCTAAGGCAACCCCAGCATAAATAATGAAACATGCCCCGAGGTGGTGGCAGTCCCCGGGGCTTTAGGGATTCTAGGAGGGGGGCCCTTGCACCCCCCCTCCTACATATTTACCCATGCCCCTGGGACCTGCCCCACCCCATGGCTGACAATAAATGAAGCGCGGGAGCCGGCAGTTCATTTTTTTTTGTTTTTGTTTCAGCTGGATCCGCAGATCCCGCTGAAAGTTTAAAAAAAAATGTTTTTTTTTGCCCCTGGGGGATGGGTCCCCCCCCACCCAACAGGCCTAGGGCATCAGGGTGTTTCTACCCTGCTCCCTTTCCTTTTTTTAAAACATTTTTTGTGGGGCTCAGTTCAACCGAGTCCCAAGATGGCTGCCCACTCTTTCTGGTTGAAGTGCTGGCAGCCAATCAAATATCAGTAGGGTCTCAGTAGGCTTTTGGGCTGCCAGATATCTATATTTTTTTTCCAACTTAAATATCTCTGAAACTACTGAACTGATTTACACCAAATTGCAAAAAGCACGCTTTCTGGACCAACATCTAGCTCTCTGCCAAATTTGGTGTAATTCCGTTCAGCAGTTCGAGATGTAGTCGTGTTCAAAACATGAAAAATCCCCATAGATATAACATGGTGAAAAAACGTTTTGGGACCCCCTTAATGGATCTCCCCGAAACTTTCAACACAGCAGCTGAACCACAAAGGGGAAGTTATCTGAAGATTTTGTGAAGATTCGTCAAGCGGCGCCAAAGTTATTGGCAAAACAAAAAATGCTTTTTTCTATGGAAACTTTGGTCCTAATTATTTTTTTTTAATTGTCTTAATTGGATTTTCAAATTAACAACAAGCAAAAAATGTTTTAAAAAAAGGAAAGGGAGCAGGGTAGAAACACCCTGATGCCCTAGGCCTGTTGGGTGGTGGCAGTCCCCGGGGCTTTAGGGATTCTAGGAGGGGGCCCTTGCACCCCCTCCTACATATTTACCCATGCCCCTGGGACCTGCCCCACCCCATGGCTGACAATAAATGAAGCGCGGGAGCCGGCAGTTCATTTTTTTGTTTTTGTTTCAGCTGGATCCGCAGATCCCGCTGAAAGTTTAAAAAATGCTTTTTTGCCCCTGGGGGATGGGTCCCCCCACCCAACAGGCCTAGGGCATCAGGGTGTTTCTACCCTGCTCCCTTTCCTTTTTTAAAACATTTTTGTGGGGCTCAGTTCAACCGAGTCCCAAGATGGCTGCCCACTCTTTCTGGTTGAAGTGCTGGCAGCCAATCAAATATCAGTAGGGTCTCAGTAGGCTTTTGGGCTGCCAGATATCTATATTTTTTTCCAACTTAAATATCTCTGAAACTACTGAACTGATTTACACCAAATTGCAAAAGCACGCTTTCTGGACCAACATCTAGCTCTCTGCCAAATTTGGTGTAATTCCGTTCAGCAGTTCGAGATGTAGTCGTGTTCAAAACATGAAAAATCCCCATAGATATAACATGGTGAAAAAACGTTTTGGGACCCCCTTAATGGATCTCCCCGAAACTTTCAACACAGCAGCTGAACCACAAAGGGGAAGTTATCTGAAGATTTTGTGAAGATTCGTCAAGCGGCGCCAAAGTTATTGGCAAAACAAAAAATGCTTTTTTCTATGGAAACTTTGGTCTTAATTATTTTTTTTTAATTGTCTTAATTGGATTTTCAAATTAACAACAAGCAAAAGACGTATGCACATTATCCAAGAGGGGAAAGAGAAAGAGACATAAGTACATCACCAAGACATTTTGGGCAGATAACATCACCTTGTCAATTAATCATCCCAGGTTTCAGTGAGTATCAAGGCCTTAAACGTTTTTGTCTAGGAACATATGTGGGGGTGTCTCATAGGGTACAAAATAAACTGGTACATACAATCGGGGGGCATCACTCAGTGGTGTCTTGTTCAATGGATTGGAGGTGAGGGCGAAAGGGTAGTCAAATATCCTTGGAGCGCGAGGTGAAGGGCTGAAGGGTGCAGCGCAGGCTTCGCCCACTTTCTCACACCGGCTCATGTTCCCAAGCCAGTCCGGGGAAGCGGGCAGGCGCTTCCCCAGTGTAGTGCTATTTCCTGCTTACCCAGTAGTAATGCCAAGGATACCATGCTGCATTTAGAGTGAGGTATATTCTGAGTGTATCCTAATAGCGCCAATAGAGGGTCAGGCGCTAGCTCAATATCTGTCATGGCAGAGATATGTTCAAACACTGCGAGCCAATATGTGCGTACTACTGGGCACGTCCAGGTGAGGTGTGCAAAGTCCGCTCCTGCTGCCCTACACTTCGTGCAGTTATCAGATCTGGGGCGATCAAATGTGGCAATATTAAGGGCGGATAGGTAGTAGCGGTGTAGGAATTTAAAATGCAATAGTTTATGCTTCTGGCTGATAGATATACGGTGAGTTTGTGTACAACAGTATGCCCATATTTTGTCTGTAATCGTTATTCCCACTTCCGTCGCTCAGGTCTCCCATACCCGTGCAGTGGTGTTGGGTTTCAGAGCGATACAGGCTCTGTACAGTCTGGAGGTCATGTGGTCTCCCCCTGCATCCTCAATTGCCAGTGTTAAAGGAGAGAAATCCTCGGGGGAGTGGGTAGGAGAAGTGATCTCAACGTATTTTGGAGCAGCCGGAAGATGAAACAGTCCATATATAATACGTCCCCAGCCCACGGGCCCTCCACCAAAGGTGTGATATGCCCGTCCGGAAATAGATCCCCCATGGTGCGAAGATTATACCGATGTAGCGTGCATTGCACTAGCTTCTCCCAAGTAAGCAGGAGCCGTAGGTTGTATCGGGATGGAACTAGAATAGATGAGGCCACCACCCAGCATGCATCGCAATCAATGCCATGCCCAGCACGTGGTGGACACCGTCTGGATATCCTTAGTGTTGAGTGGTGTGCCCTTAGGTAACATCTGGGAGTGAAGGAGCAAGTCTAACAGAGCATGTTTCGGATGTAGGTGTGGAATACGGGCATCTGGATGATACTAGCAATATATGTATTGGCACTGGGCTGCTAAATAGTAGAGGCACAGATCAGGAACCCCAAAACCTCCCGCTCGGAGGGGAGTGTGAGTGTGTCCCACCAGACGCGGGGGCACACTCCCGTCCAAACCAGATGTAGGAGGACTCCGCGAAGAGTACAGAAAAAGGCTTGTGGCAAGGGAATGGGGATGTTGGAGAAAAGATACAGGAAGCTGGGTAATATGACCATCTTGAGGATGGCTAGGCGCCCTGCCAAGGAAAGGGGTAGTCGGATCCATCGATCCACCTGTGTGTTAAGGTCAGCCATTGCTGGGACATAGTTACGTTGTAGGACCTGGTCCTTGTCTCTGTGGAGATGGATACCAAGGTATTTTGTACCATCCACGGCCCACTTAAGGGGAAACTCCGCAGACGGGGGAGGGTTATGTCCGTCAGCTGGAACAATTCCGATTTTGCCCAGTTTATGCAGAGGGCGGAGAGATCGCCAAATTGTGCAATCTCCTGCATCAGTGGGGGAAGATTGAAGTGAGGATGTCTAATAAATAGCAGGATGTCATCTGGGTATAAGGATAGCAGAAGAGGCCCGTGTGTGAGCTGCAGCCCGTGATCCAGATGGTGTTTCTGCATTGTATGGACTAGATGGTCCATTACGATTATAAATAGAAGGGGAGATAGCGGGCAGCCCTGCCGGGTGCCATGCAAGATCGGGAATGCATCAGAAGGGCACCATTCACTCATGGTCGGGCCACGGGATGAGTGTATAGAAGCATGATCAGTGAAAGAAATGGGGGGGATGCCGATTTTACCAAAAACGGCCTTGAGGGAAGGCCACTCGAGAGAATCGATGGCCTTTTCTGCACCCAACAGGGCTTCAGCTGCAGGAATGGAGGAGGAAATCTTATTAAGCACCGCAAAGACAGTTCTGTGATTTAATGAGGTGGATCGATGTGGAACAAAGCCAGATTGGGCTGCGGAGATGATCTGCTCCATCCGAAGTGCCAACCTGGTGGCTAGTACCATAGCCAGGATTTTATTATCTAAGTTTAGCAATGACAGGAGGCGGTATGAAGCACAGCTGCTGGGGTCTTTGCCAGGCTTTAGCAAGAGAGTCAGAACTGCTTTGCGACGCATGGGGGGCAGTACGCAGGTTGTTATTGATTCATTACATAGTGTCAAGAGGTGCGAGCGAGCTGTTGCTTAAAGGCTTTGTAGAAAGCCTCAGTTAAACCATTGAGGCCAGGCACTTTGGTTCCATCCAGAGCGTCAATAGCTTGTGTCACTTCCTCCAGCATTAACGGTTTGCCTAGGAATTGTCGCTGGCCATCTGGGAGCCACACCATCACAATGTCTGCAAGATACAAAGATATTGCATCGGAAGCATGAGATGCATGAGAGGCATATAGCCCCTGATATTAGTTCCGAAATTCAGCCATGATGCGATCCCCACCCGTAATAGTCTCTCCCCCACCTGTCTGGAGTCCCGCCACATAGTTAGGCGACCTGTTTGGGTGTAACAGACGTGCAAGAGTGCAACCCGGTCTCTCCCCCTCTCCATAGCGGTGGGCCTGAGCGTGTTTACCCATGTACACGATTTCCCTTTCTGCGAAGTCCTGAAACTCAGCCAGGAGTTCTGATCTTTGATGCAACCTGTCGACCTCCGCCCTGCGCTCCAGATCCCGCAATCCATCCTCAACCCGCTTCAGCTGTGCGTGGATATCACGAAGAATACCCACATGTTTGGAGATACACCCCCCGGACACACGCTTTGAAGGCCTCCCATAGAGTGGCCTGTGTGGAGATGGTTCCAGCATTCAGCGTGAAGTACTCAATGAGGGAGCTTTGCAACTCGCTATGAAACACCTGGTCCTGGAGTGCATTGCCATGGAATCGCCAGCTGTGTTCAAGGCTGCAGCCATACGGAATCCGAAGTTTCAAAAGGACAGAATTGCGGTCCAAAAGTGTCCGCGGGAGGACATCGATCTTGGGCATCCACGAGTGAGCAGTGGCCGACAGGAACTAGTAGTCCAGCCGCAACCAAATAGAGTGTGGTGCCGAATAAATGTGAAGTCGGGGGTGGAGGGATGGTAAGACCGCCATGCATCGTGTAATGCATACGTATCAGTGATGTGACAAAATATTTCCCTAGCTCGGCGTTTATCGGACAGCTGTGCGCCCGTGGAATCAGTTCACAGGCAGTGTGGCATGTTGAGATCACTGCCTACTATTAGATGATCTGCCTCGAAACTATCTAAGTGGGAGTAGAGATCTCGGAAAGAGTTGGGGTCATCTATGTTTGGGGCATATATGTTTACTAACAGGATACTTTTGTCTGCAATTGTGCCATGCAGGAGCAGATACCGGCCCTCCAGGTCCGAACAGTAGGAGTGGCAAAGAAATGGCACAGTTCTATGGATTAAAATACAAGGGCCATAAGAGTATGAGCTGCAGCACAAGAAATAGAGTTGTGTACCCCAGCCCCTAGCGAAGCCATGCTCAGTGCGTGGGGGAAGATGTGTTTCCTGGAGGAAGGCAAGCTTGATGGAGTGCCTATTAAGGTAGGACAGGACCTGTTTCCCTTTTTGCAGATTATTGATACCACGTATGTTCCATGAAATGTCCAAAAGGTCGACCGTTCTAGCCATGATGGGGACTGATGGTATGCAGCAAAATTGTGGGACTAAGGCCCAAGTAACATGTGCGATGTGAGTTCGTTGAGTGATAGCGTGACATGCAACATCCATGAACATTCCAACTATAACGAAAAATAACCCCACCACCACCAGATTAAGAAATATCCAGTGAATCCCAATTAAACAGTTAGGGGAAAGAAA
This sequence comes from Calotriton arnoldi, assembly GCA_963921515.1. NCBI lineage: Eukaryota > Metazoa > Chordata > Amphibia > Caudata > Salamandridae > Calotriton > Calotriton arnoldi. The sequence goes on from CAWUFW010017562.1 coordinate 9,224, forward strand.
GTAGAACCCCAAATTGTGAGAGTTGGTGAACACCATGAGGGCGTGGTGGCAACTCGGGCACCGGCGGTACCATAAAGAACAATTATGAAAGCAAATGTAGTGTAGTCACCATTATAAGGTACAATAACATTGGCTGAAAGCAAGACTGTGAGTGGTAGTGTCCAGCATGAGTGGACACAGCATCAATAGTCAAGGGTCTCCCTACTTCGGGCAAATATCTTCATGTAGATTCGTCGCGGGAGGCTGATGGTGGTCGATCACGCCCTCCCTGGCTCATCACAGTTAGGAGCCGGTCAGCTAGGAGCAGGAGTTCCTGCACGAATATTTTTACAGAAGGCCTCTGCATCCGCGGGGGTGTCCAAAATCTTGACACGCCCATTGTGATCCACCCTGAAGCTAGCCGGGTAGAGCATGGCATAGCGAACTCCCTGCTTGCGAAGAGTGTTTTTTACGTCATTGTATTTTTGCCTGGCCCCCTGTACAGTTGAAGTGAAGTCTGGGAACATTGAAATGTTTGAGCCCTGGTATTGCAAGGGGCCCTTCTCACGGGCCAGCCGGAGTGCAGAATCTGTCTCTATAGTTGAGTAGACGGGCTATGAGATATCACGGCGGTGCACCCTCCGGAGGGGGCAGTCCTAGGGAATGATGTGCCCGCTCCACTACAAAGGTGGCTGATAAGCGTCAAAGAGGGTTGTCAAGAGTCTCTCTATGAAGACCTCGGGCCAGCCCATGTTGGTTCTCTCCGCATACCGGAAATTCGGATGTTGTTCCTGCAGGATCGTGCCTTGAGGCCCTCATTCCCGATAGCCACTTGTTTCAGTAAGCGCTCGATTTTATCCAGGTGCTTCTGCATTGTTGTAGTGGCGTCTTTTATTTATTTATTTATTTATTTATTTATGTGTCTTATAGAGCGCCCGAATCACCCCCAAAGGGGTATCTCCGCGCTATAGTGGTGCCTAGAAGTCAGCGTCGGGTAAATGAGGGGGATTACAGAGTCATCAAAGGGGATTGAAAAAGCGCGGTTTTGAGAAGTCGTCGAAATTGGAGATAGTTGGTACATTCACGAAGGTGAAGTGGAAGTTGATTCCAGTATGAGGGGGCAAGATAGTAAAATGCCTTCCCCCCAGTGCGTGATTTCTTTATCCGGGGAACAACAAGGAGAGATTTCGATCCAGACCGGAGTGTTCTGGAGGGCTGATGGCGCGTGAGACTATCACTGGGGGCATCACTGATGACATCTCAAATGACATCACTGATGACATCATTCAGTGACTGTGTGTTTCTGTAAAGTTTAAATATGTTTTATATATATATATATTCTAAGGTGTATTGAAGTATGAGTGGGTGTATGAGTGTCTGAATAGATGATTTAGTAGGTGCGTGACTGACTGTATAAGTGAGTGATTAAACATGTCTTACTGAATGCATGGGTTAGTGAGTAAACTGTGTAAATGTCTGTATCAGTCTGTCAGTTTGTGTGTAAGCGGCTGCATGGGTTGGTGAGTAGCTACATGAGTGTCTATATGGGTTATTGATTGGCTGTCTGAGTATCTGTATGGGTGCCTGTCTGGGTGGGTGGGTGGGGGGTGTGTGACTCTGTGCATAGATGTGTGAGTGGGTAATTCACTGGGTGTATGGGTTCAAGAGTGCATCTGTGAAGGGCTGTATGGGTGGGTGAGTGTGTGTATGGGTGTGTTGGTGAGTGAATGGATGTCTCAGTGGTACATGTGTGAGTAACTACATATGTGAAAGGCAGTATATGTGAGTGTTGGAGTATATAAATCACTATATGGGAGAGTGAGTGATTGTGAGAGTGGCTCTATGGATGAGTGTGTGCTTGTATCAGTGATTGTATAACAGAGTTAGTATGTGTTAGTATCTGTATGAATAAGTGAGGTGGTGAGTGTATAACTGTATAGGTGAGTAAATAAGAGTGTGAATGATTTTTTGCATGATTGACTAGGTGTGTGAGTAACTCTATGGATGAGTGGCGATGTGTGAGTGTCTGTATAGGTGTATGAGTGCAAATGATAGTGCTGTATTGATGAGTGACTGCATGTATGAGTGACTGTATGGGTGAATGAGTGGATGTGTGTGTAGACCTAGCAATCAGTGAGTGGGTATGTACTAACTGGTATTGGTGTGTCTATGGTTTTGAAAATGGTAGTCTGTATTTTAGAGTGGGTGTATCAAAGGTTATATTAGGGTGTGAGGAGGTGCATCAGATTATCACATGGATGATGTAATCAGTGATGTCATTTGAGATGTCAGCAGGGATGTCATCAGTGATGTTACTGACCATGTCATGAATGATGTAATATGTAACGTCATCAGCAGTGCATTGCGGGGGCGTGAGTTATAGTTAGCTCCACTAACTATAACGGCCGAATTTCTCTGGTTTTGTACGAGTGAAATGTCCAACTAGCTATATCGTCCCTGAAACCTATGGTTTTTTCAGTGAATTTCTATGGTTTTTTAAATGCTAATTTCTAACTATGCCTACAGAGGTAGGACATGTGAAGAAAGAGGAAGAAAAATGCAGAAAGAGGCAACAGAAGTCCAGAAAGACGAAGAAAGGTGCAGAAAGAAGCAAGAGATGTGCAGAAAGAACCAACAGAGGTGCAGAAAGAGGCCTTGTTTCAAAGTCATCCTGTGCCCCCAACTTTTTACTGACTGGTACTGGTGGTTAGTGACTCTGACTAACCAGGCCCGGAGGCAGTGCTATGCTGAAAGACACTTAGAATACAGTGAAAACACCTACATACACTAGGGTATACACTATGGGTTGGGGTACCCCTGTGATTGGCATGACCTCCCCTGTAAGGCCCTAGTACATAATAGGGCAGGGGGATTAAAACTACCTCTAACTCAGAGGTGCAGAAAGAGGCAAGAGAGGTGCATAAACAGGCAGGAAAGGTGCAGAAACAGGGAACAGGGTGCAGAAAGAGGCAAGTGAGGTGCAGAAAGAAGTAAGAGCAGTGCAGAAAGAACCAACAGAGGCACAAAAAGAGGCAAGAGGGGTACAGAAAAAGGTAGGAGGGGTGCACAAAGAGGCAAGACTGTTACAGAAAGAGGCAGGAGGGGTGCAGAAAGAAGGAAGAGAAGTGCAGAAAGAGGCAAGAGAATTGCTAAAAGAAGCAACAGAGGTATAGAAAGAAGCAAGAGAAGTGCAGAAAGAGGCAAGTGAGGTGCAGAAAAAACCAAGAGCAGTGCAGAAAGAACCAACAGAGGTGCTGAAATAGGCGTGAAGGGTGCAGAAAGAGCAAGAGAAGTGCAGAAAGAGGCAACAGAGGTACAGAAAGAGGCAAGAGAGGTATAGAAACAGGCAGGAAAGGTGCAGAAACAGGGAACAGGGGTGCAGAAAGAGGCAAGAGAGGTGCAGAAAGAGAAAAGAGGGGTGCAGAAATAGGCAAGAGATCTGCAGAAAACAGCAACAGAGGTGCAGAAAGAGGCAAGTGAGGTGCAGAAAGAGGCAAGAGATCTGCAGAAAAAAGCAACAGAGGTGCAGAAAGAGGCAAGTGAGGTGGAGAAAGAAGTAAGAGCAGTGCAGAAAGAACAAACAGAGGTGCAAAAAGAGGCAAGAGGGGTGCAGAAAAAGGTAGGAGGGGTGTACAAAGAGGCAAGAGAGGTACAGAAAGAGGCCGGAGGGGTGCAGAAAGAAGGAAGAGAAGTGCAGAAAGAGGCAAGAGAATTGCTGAAAGAAGCAACAGAGGTGTAGAAAGAAGCAAGAGAAGTGCAGAAAGAGGCAAGTGAGATGCAGAAAAAAGCAAGAGCAGTGCAGAAAGAACCAACAGAGGTGCTGAAAGAGGCGCAAAGGGTGCAGAAAGAGCAAGAGAAGTGCAGAAAGAGGTAACAGAGGTACAGAAAGAGGCAAGAGATGTGCAGAAACAGGCAGGAAAGGTTCAGAAATGGAACAGGGGTGCAGAAAGAGGCAAGAGAGGTGCAGAAAGAGAATAGAAGGGTGCAGAAAGGGGCAAGAGATCTGCAGAAAAAAGCAACAGAGGTGCTGAAAGACGCAAGTGAGGTGCAGAAAGAAGCAAGAGAGGTGCAGAAAGAGGCAATAGAAGTGCAGAAAGAAGCAACAGAGGTGCAGAAAGACGCAACAGAGGTGCAGAAAGAGGCAAGAGGGGTGCAGAAAGAGGGGAGAGAAGTGCAGAAAGAAGCAAAAGAGGTGCACAAAGAGGCAAGAGGGATGCAGAAAGAGGCAAGAGCAGTACAGAAAGAACCAAGAGAAGTACAGAAAGAAGCAACAGAGGTGCAAAAGGAGGCACAAGGGGTGCCGAAAGAAGGAAGAGAAGTGCAGAAAGAAGCAACAGAGGCGCTGAAAGAGGCACGAAGGGTGCAGAAAGAGGCAAGAGAAGTGCAGAAAGAAGCAACAGAGGTACAGAAAGAGGGAAGAGAGGTGTAGAAAGAGGCAAGAGAGTTGCACAAATAGGGAAGAGGGGTGTAGAAAGAGGCAGGAGGGGTGCAGAAAGAAGCAACAGAGGCGCCGAAAGAGGCAAGAGAGGTGCAGAAAGAAGCAAGTGAAGTGCAGAAAGAGGCAACAGAGGTGCAGAAAGACGCAATAGAGGTGCAGAAACAACCAAGAGAAGTGCAGAAAGAGGCAAGACAATTGCTGAAAGAAGCAACAGAGGTTTAGAAAGAAGCAAGAGAAGTGCAGAAAGAGGTAAGTGAGGTGCAGAAAGAAGCAGGAGCAAGGCAGAAAGAACCAACAGAGGTGCAAAAAGAGGCAAGAGGGGTGCAGAAAGAGGTAGGAGAGGTGCACAAAGAGGCAAGAGAGGTACAGAAAGAGGCAGGAGGGGTGCAAAAAGAAGGAAGAGAAGTGCAGAAAGAGGCAAGAGAATTGCTGAAAGAAGCAACAGAGGTTTAGAAAGAAGCAAGAGAAGTGCAGAAAGAGCCAACGGTGGTGCTGAAAGAGGCAACAGAGGTGCAGAAGGAGGCACGAGGGGTGCAGAAAGAAGGAAGAGGAGTGCAGAAAGAAGCAACAGAGGTGCTGAAAGAGGCATGAGGGGTGCAGAAAGAAGGAAGAGAAGTGCAGAAAGAAGCAACAGAGGTACTGAAAGAGGCACGAAAGGTGCAGAAAGAGGCAAGAGGAGTGCAGAAAGAAGCAACAGAGGTACAGAAAGAGGCAAGAGTGGTGCAGAAAGAGGGAAGAGAGGTGTAGAAAGAGGCAAGAGAGTTGCACAAATAGGGAAGAGGGGTGCAGAAAGAGGCAGGAGGGGTGCAGAAAGAATTAACAGAGGCGCCGAAAGAGGCAAGAGAGGTGCAGAAAGCAGCAAGAGCAGTGCAGAAAGAACCAACAGAGGTGCAAAAAGAGGCAAGAGGGGTGCAGAAAGAGGTAGGAGAGGTGCACAAAGAGGCAAGATAGGTACAGAAAGGCCTGAAGGGGTGCAGAAAAAGAAATGTGCAGAAAGAAGAAAAAGAAATGCAGAAAGAGGCAAGAGAGGCGCAGAAGGAAGCAAGAGTGGCTTGCACACCATTAGTACCAATTTAACACCCACCTTTAGCAATAAGTAACAGGTGACCATTCTAGGTTTGCAAAGGGCCTTCCACCATGCTGTAACACTTGTCGCTGCATTTTTGGTAACGTTTGAGCCGTTTGAGCTAGAAACAAGGTTTTTTTTGTTCAAATCTGCAGATTAGGGAGCTGATGATGAATTATGTGGCTAATGCAGAAAATGTATAATTGTGCGAAAGTCGGTGCAGCCAAACAGTCACATAATTCCAGTGCCCCTGCTCATACCTCTGACTAGGTCCATAAGTGCTCCTCAGTGATTCCTTTTTTTTTTGTCTCACTGAGTTCATAGTTGAGCTTCTATGGAAACGAGGAAGACTAAACCTGAGGTTACCACTCCACAACACAGACTAGCATACCACATAATTACTCTCCATAACACATAATCCCACTCTACATAATTGCTGTACACTAAATACCACATACTTTCTATCCACATAATTTCACTGCACAACATACCACATAATTCCACTACACACAACGTACATCCACTCCACTCCAAAAACATTAGTAAAAACGTTTACATTTACAACGCTAATAGCTCTAACTCTCGCAAATGCAAAACCTATTACATTGCAAACACTTCTTTAATTAGTAGTCGCGTTTGCATAGTGGTGGAGAAAGGGTGCTGGGCCTCCGACCAGCGCTCAGGAATTCAGCTGCGTAGGATTTACAGGAGGTACCAGAAGGGCTTCTTGGCCCCCAAAGTCCCTCAGGAGTAAAGTGGACTTCATCCCCCATCCCGTAGTCTGCCAAGAGGCACGTTTGCAGAGTGGTGGAGAAAGGGGGCATGGCCTCTGAAGTCGTCTTAGCAATCCTACAGTGTGGGACTTACTGGAGGTAACAAGAGGGGTACTTCGCCCCCAAGGACATCCTTGGGGGCCAACTACCCCTCCTATTACCTCCAGTAAGTACCACACAGCAGGATTGCTAAGTTCTCATAACAGGCCACGCCCCCTTTGCCCAACACTCTGCAAACGAGCTCCCTGGCGCGCTCTTCGATGGGGATTGAAGTCCCCTTCACTGCCAATTAGCCCACCTCTTACCTCCAGTAAGCCCCACACAGTGGGATTGCTGAGAGGTGGACACAGGCCATACCCCCTTTCTCCACCACTCTGCAAACGCGCCTCCTGGCGCGTTCTAAGTTGGGGGATTAAGTCCCCTTTCCTCCTGAGGGTCCCTAAGGGCCAACTAGCCCTCCTGTTACCTCCAGTAAGCCCCATACAGCTTGATTGCTGAGAGTGGTCCGAGGCCACACCCCCTTTTTACACCACTCTGCAAACGCCCCTCCTGGCGCACTGCTGCTCGGGGGATGAAGTTCACTTGTGTCCTGAGGACCTCAAGACACAAGAGGACCTCATCGCCTGGCCCACCCGGGAGCTTTTTAACAAAAGAAGCGCTTCGCTTTTTTAAATAATTTTGGCTGGATTCGTGCACCCAGCGCGAATTCGTCCGAAATTATTTTAAAAAAATGCTTTTTTTGTCATGGCTCCCGCTCTGGGCTGCTTCAGTTAGGTCTGTTATGTGTGCATGGTTGTAGCGGGCCTTACACGGGAACAGCTGGACCGGTTAGTGGTGCAGCTTTCCTTTCCAGGAAGGAGCATCAGGTCAGCTGATTAAGCACTACCAGGTGAGACCGCTTAAAGACCGCGGCGCTCAACCCGACGGTGCTTCTAGTACTAGTTACGTTCGGATGCCAGCTGCAGTCCTCCGGCTCTAGGAGACTCTTCCTCACGATGGAGAACAGGTACTCCCCTGTTAGTACACACTTGCGCAGGAGTGCAGGTGTGTTATTGCCCCCGGTGATACGCGCAGGATCGCGCTGTCACAACTCCGGCCTCACACACCACGCAGGAAGCGTCAGGTGTAACTCTGTCATTGCGGTACGCGCCGGAGCGCGTAACCGCATTAAACTGTACATTCACATTGGCGCGGAGCGCCATTGTTTTCCTTTCCATTGCGGTACATGCAGGAGCATGTAGCCGCATTCAACCTTGCCTTACATTGGTGCAGGAGCGCCATAGTTTTCATTATCATTGCGGTACACACAGGAGCGTGTAGCCGCATTTAACCTTCCTGTACCCTCGCGCAGGAGCGCGTTTGTGTTCATTGCCTTTGCGGTACACGCAGGAGCATGTAACCGCATACAAACCTTTCCTCTCTCGCCTGCTGGTGCACCTTTGTTTTCCTTGCCATTCGGCATGTGCAGGAGCGTGTAGCTGAAATTCACTTCCTCATATTGGCGCAGGAGTGCCTTGTTTCCTTTGTCCCATTCAAGCTCGTGCAGGAGCACGTAGTAGTCACCTATACCTGAACACCTCTCATCTCACCCCTGCTGGACGCTACATTTTCCAGGTGACTATATGCCCTTTAGCAGTGCCTCTAGAATTGGTGTATGTGTGCTATATGTAGAGTACCCTGGGAGAGGGAAGGGCAGTCACTAATACATATGGTTTATCCCTTCTCCAGACGGTGACTCCCAGGAGGGCTACCCCAGCATCGGTAGGAGCACCCATCCAGGTCTTCACGTATTATATCTCCACTTCACGCTCTTAGGATTCCTTCCCCCGGTCCCATCCTTGCCCTGGTCAGTATATATTCCTTTACTAGGGAAAAGGTGGGGGATGGTGGAGGTTATTCACGTCGTCCCTGCGAGAATACTCCGCAAGTACATATGGTAAGACTTGTGGGGTCCTGACATTTCTTGGCCCTGGGGGGTCCTTGTGGGACCCCCTGAGCAGGCCTAGGGGGTCGGGGTGTTTCTACCCTGCCCCCTTTTCTTGTTTTTTACCTTTTTTTTTACCTTTTTCTTGTGACTCGGTTACCGAGTCACAAGATGGCTGCCAACACTTCCTGGTTTGGAGTGTTGGCAGCCAATCAGAAGTCAGCTCATGCTCGGGAGGAGTCGCGACTCCTCCTCGGTGCTCAGATATATATATTTTTCATTTCTTGAATTTCTCTGTAACTACTGAACGGATTTACACCATTTAAACAAAACGTCGCTTTCTGAACCAAGAGCTACCTTTTTGCCAAATTTGGTGTAATTCCGTTCAGCAGTTCGGGCTGTAGCCTGTTCCAAAATTTCCTATGGAAATTAACATGGGGAAAACGCGTTTTGGGACCCCCCCTTTTTTCTCAGCCCCCGTTTGACAAATCACCCTGAAACTTTCAAGACAGGAGCTGACCGGAGCACCCCATTAGTTTTTAAAATTTTGCGAAGATTCGTCAACCGGCGCCAAAGATATTGGCAAAAGAAAAAGTGCTTTTTGAATAGAAACAAGGTCCTAACTATAACTACCTACTGGCGTTTTTAAAAACGGGCGTTTTTAAAAACGGCAGAATTCGCGCTGGGCGCACGAATCCTGCCGAGAAAATAAAAAAAAAACAAAGTGCGTACTCCCGCGCTTCGTTATTGTTAAGCCCCCGGGTGGGCCAGGTCCCGGGGGCAATCTCAAAATATATAGCGGGGGCCCGTGGGGGCCCGCAGGGGCCCCCGCAGCCCCGGGGATCGCCACCTCCCCGGGGCTTCATTAATGATTTGCGGGGGGCATGCAGGCCCCCCCGCAGCCCCGGGGATCGCCACCTCCCCGGGGCTTCATTAATGATTTGCGGGGGGCATGCAGGCCCCCCCGCAGCCCTGGGGACCACCACCTCCCTGGGCTATGCCAATTAAACGCGGGGGCACGTGGCCCCCCCCGCAGCCCTGGGGACTGCCACCTCCCCGGGGCTCTGTTTTCTTGATTTAAACATGTGTGGGGGGGCTCGAGCCCCCCCATATGCCCCGGGGACCTCCACCTCCCTGGGGCTTTAGAAATGAAGGGGGGGCACACGGCCCCCCTCCTGGAGCCCTTGATGGCCCTGGGGACCGCCACCCCCCAGGGCCGGCTCCTGCAATGTCCCAGGGTGCCCACCCCCGGGACATTGCTGTTTGCTATGACAGGGCGGGAGCACGGCTCCCGCCCTGTCATAGCAAACTCTGGTTTGCTTGATTGAAGCGAGAGCAGGAAAACCTGCTCTCGCTTCAATCAAGCAAAGCAGGATTGCTTTTGCACAAGGGGAGCAGCATGTTAGCAGCTCCCCTTGTGCAAAAGCAATGCCGGCTCCCGCAGGAGGCGGGGAACCGGCGGGATCGTGGGGGCATTGGGGTTCCCCCCACGGTCCCCAACGGAGAGGCCAGGCCCCGGAGGATGGGGTCCCCGGGGCCAGAAGTGGCCCGTCAGGGGGGCCACGCGACCCCCTCCACTGCAAAATAAAAAGAAATTAAAAAAGACTGGCCATGCCCCGGGGGATGGGGTCCCTGGGGCCGAAATTTGCCTCGGGAGGGGGCCACGCGGCAACCTTCCCGTTTAATTTTTTTTTTTTATAAATAGGGGTCAGGTCCTGGGGGATGGGGTCCCCAGGGCCCAAAAATAGTTAAAGAAGGGGGGCCACACAGCCCCCCTTCTAAATTTTTTTTTTTTTAAAAAAGCCGGCATCTCGCCGGAGGCCCCGCCCCCTCCCTGCACCACTCTGCAAATGCGCCCCGTGGCGTGTTGTAAGTTGGGGAATTAATTCCCCTTGAATACTGGGGGTCCCTGGGGGCCAACTAGCCCACCAGGTACCTCCAGTATGCGCCACAGAGCTGCATTGCAGAGAGGTGGTCCGAGGCCACGCCCCTTTTTACACCACTCTGCAAACGTGCCTCTTGGTGCACTGGTGGTGGGGCGATGAGGTCCTCTTGTGTCCTGAGGACCTCAGGACACAAGTGGACTTCATCCCCCGAGCAGCAGTGTGCCAAGAGGTGCGTTTGCAGTGATGTAAAAAGGGGGCGTGGCCTCGGACCACCTCCCTGCAATCCAGCTGTGTGGCGCTTACTGGAGGTACCTGGTGGGCTAGTTGGCCCCCAGGGACCCTCAGTATTCAAGGGGACTTAATCCCTCAACTTAGAATGCGCCAGGGAGCGCGTTTGCAGAGTGGTGGAGAAAGGGGGCGTGGCCTTTGTCCACCTCTCAGCAATCCCACTGTGTGGGACTTACTGGAGGTCAGAGATAGGCTAGTTGGCCCCTAAAGAACCCCCAGCAGCAAAGGGGACTTCAATCCCCATCCAAGAGCGCGCCAGGGAGCGTGTTTGTAGAGCGGTGGGCAAAGGGGGCGTGGCCTGCTCTTCGAACTTAGCAATCCTGCTGTGTGGGACTTACTGGAGGTAATAGGAGGGGTAGTTGGACCCCAAGGATGTCCTTGGGGGCCAACTACCCCTCTTGTTACCTCCAGTAAGTGCCGCACAGTGGGATTGCTAAGACGTCTTCGGAGGCCATGCCCCTCTTTCCCCACCACTCTGCAAACGCGCCTCCTGGAAGACTATGGGATGGGGGATGAAGTCCAATTTACTCCTGAGGGACTTTGGGGGCCAAGAAGTCCTACTGGTACCTTCTGTAAGCCCTACGCACCAGAATTCCTGAGCACTGGTCGGAGGCCCAGCACCCTTTCTCCACCACTCTGCAAACGCGACTACTAGTTAAAGAAGTGTTTGCAATTTAATAGGTTTCACATTTGCGAGAATTAGAGCTATTGGCGTTGTAAATGCAAAAGTTTTTTACTAATGTTTTTTGGAGTGGAGTGGATGTACGTTGTGTGTAGTGGAATTATGTGGTATGTTGTGCAGTGAAATTATGTGGATAGAAAGTATGTGGTATTTAGTGTATAGGAATTATGTAGAGTGGGATTATGTGTTATGGAGAGTAATTATGTGGTATGGTAGTCTGTGTTGTGGAGTGGTAACCTCAGGTTTAGTCTTCCTCGTTTCCATAGAAGCTCAACTATGAACTCAGTGAGACAAAAAAGATGGAATCACTGAGGAGCACTTGTGGACCTAGTCAGAGGTATGAGCAGGGCCACTGGAATTATGAGACTGTTTGGCTGCACCGACTTTCGCACAATTATACATTTTCTGCATTAGCCACATAATTCATCATCTGCACCCTAATCCGCAGATTTGAACAAAAAAAGCCTTGTTTCTAGCTCAAATGGCTCAAACATTACCAAAAATGCAGCAACAAGTGTTACAGCGTGGTGGAAGGCCCTTTGCAAACTTAGAATGGTCACCTGTTACTTATTGCTAAATGTGGGTGTTAAATTGGTACTAATGGTGTGCAAGCCACTCTTGCTTCCCTCTGCACCTCTCTTGCCTCTTTCTGCATTTCTGTTGCTTCTTTCTGCACTTCTCTTGACCTCATTCTGCAAATCTCTTGTACTTTCTGCACGTCTGTTGCCTCTTTCTGCACCTCATTTGCTTCTTTCTGTACCCCTCTTACGTCTTTCTGCACCCTTTTTGCCTCTTTCTGCACCTCTATTGCTTCTTTCTGCACTTCTTTTGTTTCTTCTGCACCTGTCTTGCTTCTTTCTGTACCCCTCTTTCCTCTCTCTGCACCCCTCTTCCCTCTTTCTGCACTTCTGTTGCTTCTTTCTGCACTTATCTTGCTTCTTTCTGCACCTCACTTGCCTCTTTCTGCACCTCTATTGCCTCTTTCTGCAGTTCTCTTGCCTCCTTCTGCACTTCACTTGCCTCTTTCTGCACTTCACTTGCCTCTTTCTGTAACTCTCTTGCCTCTTTCTGCATCTCATTTGCTTCTTTCTGCACCCCTTTTGCCTGTTTCTGCACCCCTCTTCCCTCTTTGTGCAACTCTCTTGCCTCTTTCTACACCTCTCTTCCCTCTTTCTGCACCACTCTTGCCTCTTGTAATGTAATGTAATGTAATAGCACATTTATAGAGCACAACTGTCACTCCAAGGAGCATCATGGCGCTAAACGGAACCCAGAGATGGAAGCAAAAGGCCTGGTTAACTGCTGACGGTACGAAACAGGGAATCAGATCACAGTTTTGCAGAGAGTGTCAGATGCACTGAAAATCCAGGTTTTTAGGGCCTTCCTGAAAAGGGACTCGGATGTGATCTGGCGGAGCTGTAGAGGAAGTTTATTCCATGCCTTTGAGCCTATCTCTGTGAGCGATTTTCCTCCCTTCGATGCCAGTCTGAAAGCTGGCATTTTCAGCAGATTGGCATTTGATGATCTTAGACTTCGGGAGGGAGTGTAGCGCTTGAATCTTGTTTGAAGATATTGAGGTCCCAAGAATGGAATGCCCTAAAAGTGATAAGGACCTTGAACAGGACGCGTTTGTGGATTGGTAGCCAGTGGAGTATATCTAGCGCCGCAGAAGCAGATGACCTCCTAGGCCACTTCAGCACTAACCGTGCTGCAGCATGCTGGACCATCTGTAGTTTGTGTAGGACCGACTTGTTGGTACCTGCATAGAGGCTATTACCATAGTCTAACCTGGAAGTAATTAGAGCGACAGCAACTGTTTGCCTTGCTGAGATGGGAATCAGATCGAAGAATTTCTTTAGGCTTTTTATGATGTGAAAACAGGTGCCGGCAACTGCCAAAGATTGCTGTTTAAAAGATAGAGTGGTATCAAATTTTATTCCCAGGTTCCTGACCACGTTTACTGTGTTTGGAGGAGGGGTGATGTTTGCTGGCCACCAGAGTTTGGGAGAAAAAGAGTTTTCTTGGCCTAAAGGTAGAATTTCCGTTTTTTCGGAATTACACTTAAGATGGTTAGTCTTCATCCAACTGAAAGTCGCGGTAAGGCACTGGCGGAGATTTTCTTCCGCCTGAGTGGTGTTGTTATCCAAGACCAGAATGAGCTGCGTATCGTCCGCATATAAGATAGTCTCTATATTAAAGGACGATATCAGCCTGATCAGTGGAGCCATATAGGCATTGAAGAGAGTAGGGCTGAGACTCGAACCCTGGGGTACCCCTGAGAGCAGTGCATTTTCTTGTGAGGTGTATTGGCCTAGTGTGATCACTTGTCTGCGATCTTGCAGGAAGTTCTTTATCCAAGCTAGGACAATACCAGAAATGCCAAAGGATGCTAGACGGTCTAGAAGAATGGCGTGTGAGACCGTGTCGAAAGCAGCCGACAGGTCTAACAACACCAGGACTGCTCTTTTTCCCTGATCCAGGGCTGCTCTAAGGGTTTCGGCCATATACAATAGGGCAGATTCTGTAGAGCAGTGGTTCCCAAACTTTTGACTCCTGAGGACCCCCATTGAGTCACCACTGGAAGCCGAGGACCCCCAAGCAATTTGTATGATTTAAATTTCAAAGATTAAAACAGTAATTCAGAAAAAATAAACACACGTGCACACAAAACAAATACTCGAATTACTAAGGATTTTAGGGGCATATTTAGAAGCCCCTATCGCCATGGGAACGTCACTTTTTGCAATGTTCCCATGGTGATAGAGGCTTCGCCTTGTCGCCTTATTTACAAGGCAGAGTTAAGCCACTTAACATGGCTTAACGCTGCCTTGTAAATAAGGCCCCCTGTCACACAATGCCTAGCGTGAAAGGGGTGGGCAGTGGGTGTTGCGGTGGGCGTTCCACCGCAACACCCATTGATTTTGAAGCTGCCCCCTATTTACAAGGGCAGCGTAAATAGGAGGTAGCGCCAAAATTAAGCCAGGGAAAACCAGGTCTTAATTTGGCAAAACGAGGAGAAATCCTTTATTTCTCCTCGTTTTTGCTTTTCAATGTGTGCTGCTTTGTGCAGCACACATGGAAAAAGCAAACGCTTGGATTGTTTATGTTCAGGAAGGTGACCTTTCCTGCACATAAACAATCTTTAAAATGCCATTTTGTAACTTCCACGTGTGCTGCATTAAGCAGCACACATAGAAGTGACAAAGCGGAATTTCAAGATTGAAGGGGACCTTCCTGCACATAAACAATCTTCCACTGCATGCACACACCCTTGCACTATGCTGCAAGGGTGCTCGCTGGCGCTACACTGCTAAGTGTAGCGCCAGCACGGGAAACGCAGGGCTGCACCATATTCTTGTAAATATGGTGCAGCCCTGTGTTTCCGAGTGGCGGAGCGTGTCATTAAGCCAAGGAGGCTAACGACACGCTACGCCACTTCTGTTGTAAATATCCCCCTTAGTATTTTATATTCAAAGAATTTGCAAAAAACAAAACATTTTAATGGGAAAGTTGGTGCTGCATCTCCGTGACTAACTTTTAAATGGTTGGTTTTATTTCGCAGTACGAGGCTCCTGCTCCTGCTCGGGCCAGACTGGAAACCCAAAGCAGCCCTGGCAAATGTTTTCAGACCAGTCGCCATACGGTGCACACCAAGTGCAGTGTGTGAGTCTGACCACTACAAAGGGGACTTTGGGAGGCTCTCCCCCCAAGAAATTTAGGAAACATTGGTGCAGTCTAAAACACATTTATCATTATATATTAAATTGTATTGGCTTTTAACGAATAGTAAATGAAGACCTTACTCTGCACCAGGATACGACAATCTTTGTTGGGGTTCTTCAATGATTCCCTTATTATCACCCTTCAACAGTGCCTCTCATCTCTCCATGCAAAAACAACAGTTGATGGACAGAATGCAGAACAATGTCATAGATTCACCCCAGTACAGAGATCTGGGCCTAAATCCATCGTTTTTTTGCTCACCATGCCATTCCAGTTTGAACCCAGCCATATGCAAATCAGTCTTGACCCTGTGCCTCATGGGAACAGTCCAGCGCGAACTGCCAAGCCAGGTCCTCCCTGGACTGGAAACAAGCATCCTAGGACCGGTTTCGGGGTTTCACCCCTCTTCAGCCAGGATAGCTTGATTCCAGTGGCATGGAGAGCACGGGACCCACGTCTGGGCATACCCGTCCCACTCGGGGTGACAGATGCAAAAACAACAGTTGATGGACAGAATGCAGAACAATGTCATACATTCACCCCAGTACAGAGATCTGGGCCTAAATCCATCGTTTTTTGCTCACCATGCCATTTCAGTTTGAACCCAGCCATATGCAAATCAGTCTTGACCCTGTGCCTCATGGGAACAGTCCAGCCCGAACTGCCAAGCCAGGTCCTCCCTGGACTGGAAACAAGCATCCTAGGACCGGTTTCGGGGTTTCACCCCTCTTCAGCCAGGATAGCTTGATTCCAGTGGCATGGAGAGCACGGGACCCACGTCTGGGCATACCCGTCCCACTCGGGGTGACAGATGCAAAAACAACAGTTGATGGACAGAATGCAGAGCAATGTCATACATTCACCCCAGTACAGAGATCTGGGCCTAAATCCATCGTTTTTTTGCTCACCATGCCATTCCAGTTTGAACCCAGCCATATGCAAATCAGTCTTGACCCTGTGCCTCATGGGAACAGTCCAGCCCGAACTGCCAAGCCAGGTCCTCCCTGGACTGGAAACAAGCATCCTAGGACTGGTTTCGGGGTTTCACCCTCTTCAGCCAGGATAGCTTGATTCCAGTGGCATGGAGAGCACGGGACCCACGTCTGGGCATACCCGTCCCACTCGGGGTGACAGATGCAAAAACAACAGTTGATGGACAGAATGCAGAACAATGTCATACATTCACCCCAGTACAGAGATCTGGGCCTAAATCCATCGTTTTTTGCTCACCATGCCATTCCAGTTTGAACCCAGCCATATGCAAATCAGTCTTGACCCTGTGCCTCATGGGAACAGTCCAGCCCGAACTGCCAAGCCAGGTCCTCCCTGGACTGGAAACAAGCATCCTAGGACCGGTTTCGGGGTTTCACCCCTCTTCAGCCAGGATAGCTTGATTCCAGTGGCATGGAGAGCACGGGACCCACGTCTGGGCATACCCGTCCCACTCGGGGTGACAGATGCAAAAACAATAGTTGATGGACAGGATGCAGAACAATGTCATACATTCACCCCAGTACAGAGATCTGGGCCTAAATCCATCGTTTTTTTGCTCACCATGCCATTCCAGTTTGAACCCAGCCATATGCAAATCAGTCTTGACCCTGTGCCTCATGGGAACAGTCCAGCCCGAACTGCCAAGCCAGGTCCTCCCTGGACTGGAAACAAGCATCCTAGGACCGGTTTCGGGGTTTCACCCCTCTTCAGCCAGGATAGCTTGATTCCAGTGGCATGGAGAGCACGGGACCCACGTCTGGGCATACCCGTCCCACTCGGGTGACAGATGCAAAAACAACAGTTGATGGACAGAATGCAGAACAATGTCATACATTCACCCCAGTACAGAGATCTGGGCCTAAATCCATCGTTTTTTGCTCACCATGCCATTCCAGTTTGAACCCAGCCATATGCAAATCAGTCTTGACCCTGTGCCTCATGGGAACAGTCCAGCCCGAACTGCCAAACCAGGTCCTCCCTGGACTGGAAACAAGCATCCTAGGACCGGTTTCGGGGTTTCAGATCTCTGTACTGGGGTGAATGTATGACATTGTTCTGCATTCTGTCCATCAACTGTTGTTTTTGCGTTTGTCACCCCGAGTGGGACAGGTATGCCCAGACGTGGGTCCCGTGCTCTCCATGCCACTGGAATCAAGCTATCCTGGCTGAAGAGGGGTAAAACCCCGAAACCGGTCCTAGGATGCTTGTTTCCAGTCCAGGGAGGACCTGGCTTGGCAGTTCGGGCTGGACTGTTCCCATGTGGCACAGGGTCAAGACTGATT
Organism: Calotriton arnoldi; assembly: GCA_963921515.1. Taxonomy (NCBI): domain Eukaryota; kingdom Metazoa; phylum Chordata; class Amphibia; order Caudata; family Salamandridae; genus Calotriton; species Calotriton arnoldi. Next base: position 26,259 of record CAWUFW010017562.1, read on the forward strand.
TGCATATGGCTGGGTTCAAACTGGAATGGCATGGTGAGCAAAAAAACGATGGATTTAGGCCCAGATCTCTGTACTGGGGTGAATGTATGACATTGTTCTGCATTCTGTCCATCAACTGTTGTTTTTGCGTTTCTCATCTCTCCATAGCCTCTCTGTCACATGTATTTCATTTGTTTTATAGTATCTCTCATACCATTGTAGGATGTCAGAGCACTTTACATCACACACATATAGCGACAATGAATCATACGTGTAAATCAGTGTATAGAGAATGTTACATAAGGCAAAGGGTACTACAATGTGTAGGATTCACATGTCATTCATACTGGTAGGCATTTTTAAAGAGTGCTTGATCCGGAGAAGCGCAAACTTGGTATTCAGAACATCAGCTAGTGGTTAGCATTGACTTTAAAAAATAAAAATGTATTTCCGCCCAAATAAACCTTTTTAGCAGCATCAGGATAATGACAGACTGGGGAAAAACATAAGTTACTAACTTGTACCATGCAGTTTGCAAGCAGCTCTTTGATGACAGTTTATAGGTCACTGTGCTAGATTACGATTGCCACTTATGAACTGCAGAGTAACAAAAAAATCTCTGTGACAAAAGCAGCAACCCACTGACCAATGCACATAAAACACTGTTTTTAAAATGCATGGTACACGTTCTTTGCAGTAGGCATATTAACCCTCTGTGCTACGTTAGATTACTCAAAGCTGCAACTGGACAAAACTCTCATCTCTCCAGCAGGTGCATTAATCACTGGCGTTATTTTGACACTTTTATTGTTGCTCGAAAACTGCTAATTAGACAAGGAACTTTGCAGTGCTTTTAAAACAGCCTCCTGGGGACCCCCTGGGAATGTGTCACGGACCCCTGGGGGTCCGCGGACCACAGTTTGGGAAACACTGCTGTAGAGTGTTGAGCTCTGAAACCGGATTCATTGGAGTGGAGCAGATTTGCTTCCTCCAGATATGTTGTGAGTTGAATATTGACAAATGTTTCTATCTTACATAGACTTGGTAAGAGAGAGATAGGGCGCAGATTGGAAAGAGTAGCAGGATCCGCAAGTTGTTTCTTTTGGAGTGGCTTTACAGCTGCAAGTTTCCAATCTGCCGGAATCTTGGCTGTTGATAAAGAAGAGTTTATTATATTATTTATATTGGGGTTAACGATATCGATAAGAGCATGTAATAACATGGGGGGACAGGGATCAAAAGGGGAGCCTGATTTGATAGACAGGATCGCCTGACTCGATTCTTCCAAAGTTATTGGCTTAAAGATTTGCATGCAGGCTCTGTCCATGTCTGCAGAAACTTCATTATTAGTGACAGAAAGAATCGGAGTGGGGAAATCTTTTTGTAATATCCGAACTTTCTGTTAAAAAAAATTCTGCTATGTTATTACAGAGATGCTGAGAGGGGGAATATCTTGTTGTAAGATTTTAGGGTTTGTGAATAGATTGACTATTTTGAAAATTGCTTTGTGGTTGGTGTTGGTGGTGTTAATTGCCTCGGTATAATAGGCTTTTTTGGTGGTTTTAATCAGGGCATGATATTTTCTAAGGGCTGCTTTGAAATTATTTAGCTCTGTCTCTTCATAATTTCGATGTCATCTGCGTTCTAAGGACCTGACGTGGCTTTGCAATTCTTTCAAGGATTGCAAATACCACGGGGCAGAGGGCTTCTTGTTTGGGTGGCCGTGATGTCGGACTAGGGGTACCAACCGATCTCTCAAGGTGTGTATCCACTGCCCAAAAAGCTGTTCCTTCTTTCTTCACCTGTCTTGTCTCTTTCTGCACCCTTCGTGCCTCTTTCAGCACCTCTGTTGCTTCTTTCTGCAGTTCTCTTCCTCTTTCTGCACCCCTCCTGTCTCTTTCTGTACCCCTCTTGCCTCTTTGTGCACCTCTCCTACCCCTTTCTGCACCCCTCTTGCCTCTTTTTCCACCTCTGTTGGTTCTTTCTGCACCTCTTTTGCTTTGTTCTGTACTTCACTTGCCTCTTTCTATACCCCTCTTGCCTCTTTCTGCACCTCTGTTGGTTTTTCTGCACTGCTCTGGCTTCTTCCGGCGCCTCTGTTCCAAATTTCTTCAACCCTCTTGCATTTTTCTGCACCCCTCTTTCCTCCTTCTGCACCTCTCTTGCCTCAGTCTGCCCACCTGTTCCCTCTTTCTGTACCTCTTTTGCCTGTTTCTGCAACTCTCTTGCCTCTTTCTGCAGTTCTCTTGCCTCCTTCTGTACCTCACTTGCCTCGTTTTGCACCTATGTTGGTTCTTTTGCACTGCTCTTGTTCTTTCTGCACCTCTCTTGCAAATTTCTGCACCCCTCTTGCCTCGTTCTGCACCCCTTTTACCTGTTTCTGCACCTCTTTTGCCTCTGTCTATACCTGTTACCTCTTTCTTTACCTCTTTTGCCTCTTTCTGCAACTCTCTTGCCTCTTTCTGGAGTTCTCTTGCCTCCTTCTGCACCTCTGTTGCTTCTTTCTGCACTTCCCTTGCCTCTTTCTGCACCCCTGTTGCTTCATTCTGCACTTTCCATGCTTCTTTCTGTACCTGTCTTGCTTCTTTCTGCACCCCTGTTGTCTCTTTCTGCACTCGTCTTCCCTCTTTCTGTACCTTTCTTGCCTGTTTCTGAATCTCAGTTACCTGTTTCTGCACTTTTCTTGCTTCTTTCTACACCTCTGTTGCTTCTTTCTGCACCCCTCTTGCCTCTTTCTGCACCCGTCTTCCCTGTTTGTACAACTCTCTAGCCTCTTTCTACACCTCTCTTCCCTCTTTCTGCATCACTCTTGCCTCTTTTTGTACCTCGGTTGCTTCTTTCTGCACTTCTCTTGCCTCTTTCTGCATCCTTCGTGCCTCTTTCAGCACCTCTGTTGCTTCTTTCTGCACTCCTCTTCCTTCTTTCTGCACCCCTCGTGACTCCTTCTGCACTTCTGTTGCTTCTTTCAGCACCTCTGTTGGTTCTTTCTGCACTGCTCTTGCTTCTTTCTGCACCTCACTTGCCTGTTTCTGCACTTCTCTTGCTTCTTTCTAAACCTCTGTTGCTTCTTTCAGCAATTCTCTTGCCTCTTTCTGCACTTCTCTTGCTTGTTTCTGCACCTCTGTTGCATCTTTCTGCACCCCTCCTGCCTCTTTCTGCACCCCTCTTCCCTATTTGTGCAACTCTCATGCCTCTTTCTACACCTCTCTTCCCTCTTTCTGCACCACTGTTGCCTCTTTCTGTACCTCTGTTGCTTCTTTCTGCACTTCTCTTCCTTCTTTCTGTACCCCTCGTGCCTCTTTCAGCACCGCTGTGGCTTCTTTCTGTACTTCGCTTCCATCTTTCTGCACCCCTCTTGCCTCCTTCTACACCTCTGTTGCCTCTTTCAGCACCTCTGTTAGTTTTTTCTGCACTGCTATTGCTTCTTTCTGCACCTCACTTGCCTCTTCTTCACTTCTCTTGCTTCTTTCTACACATCTGTTGCTTCTTTCAGCAATTCTCTTGCCTTTCTGCACTTCTCTTCCTTCTTTTTGCACCCCTCCTGCCTCTTTCTGTACCTCTCTTGCCTCTTTCTCCACTTATCTTGCTTCTTTTTAAACCTCTGTTGCTTCTTTCAGCATTTCTCTTGCCTCTTTCTGCACTTCTCTTCCTTCTTGCCTCTTTTTGCACCTCTGCTGGTTCTTTCTGCATTCCTCTTACTTCTTTCTGCACCTCACTTGCCTCTTTCTGCACCCCTGTTCCCTGTTTCTGCACCTTTCCTGCCTGTTTATGCACTTCTGTGCATCTCTGAGTTAGAGGTAGTTTTAATCCCCCTGCCCTATTATGTACTTGGGCCTTACAGGGGAGGTCATGCCAATCACAGGGGTACCCCAACCCATAGTGTACCCTAGTGTATGTAGGTGTTTTCACTGTATTCTAAGTGTCTTTCAGCATAGCACTGGTTCCGGGCCAGGTTGGGCAGAGTCAGTTACCACCAGTAGCAGTCAGTAAAAAGTTGGGGGCCCAGGATGACTTTGCAACAATGCCTTTTTCTGCACCTCTGTTGGTTCTTTCTGCATATCTCTTGCTTCTTCCTGCACTTTTCTTCGTCTTTCTGGACTTCTGTTGCCTCTTTCTGCATTTCTCTTGCTTCTTTCTGCGCCTTTCTTCCTCTTTCTGCACATGTCCTACCTCTGTAGGCATAGTTAGAAATTAGCATTTAAAAACCTTTGAAATTCACTGAAAAAAACCACAGGTTTCAGGGACGTTATAGTTAGAAATTAGCATTTAAAAAACCTTTGAAATTCACTGTAAAAACCATAGGTTTCAGGGACGTTATAGTTAGAAATTAGCATTTAAAAAACCTTAGAAATTCACTGAAAAAACCATAGGTTTCAGGGACGTTATAGTTAGTTGGACATTTCCTCGTACAAAACCATAGAAATTCAGCCGTTATAGTTAGTTCAGCTAACTATAACTCGCGCCCGCAATGCACTGCTGATGATGTCACATATTACATCATTCATGACATGGTCAGTGACATCACTGATGACTTCTCAAATGACATCACTGATGACATCATCCACGTCAAAATCTGATGCACCTCCTCACACCCTAATATAACCTTTGATACACCCACTGTAAAATACAGACTACCATTTTCGAAACCATCGACACACCAATACCAGTTACGACATACGCACTCACTGATTCCTAGGTCTACACACACATCCACTCATTCACCCATACAATCACTCATACATAGTCACTCATCAATACAACACTATCATATGCACTCATACACCTATACAGACACTCACACACTGCCACTCATCCATGGAGTTACTCACACACCTAGTCAGTCATGCAAAAAATCAATCACGCTCCCATTTCCTCAGCTATACAGTTATACACACACCACCTCACTTTTTCAAACATATACTAACACATACTTAATCTCTTATACAATCACTGATACAAGTACACACTCATCCATACAGCCACTCTCACAATCACTGACTCTCACGTATAGTCATTTATATACTCCAACTCTCACATACACTGCCTTTTACTTATGTAGTTACTTGGACATGTACCACTGAGATATCCAATCTCTCACCAACACACCCATACACACACTCACCCACCCATACAGCTGTTTCCACATGCACTCTTGAACCCATACATCCAGTGAATCAACCACTCACACATCTATGCACAGAGTCACACACCTCCCACCCACCCATACACACACTCAGTCTCCCATACAAATACTCAGGCAACCAATCAATAACCCATATAGACACTCATGTAGCTACTGACCAACACATGCAGCAGCTTACACAACAACAGACATACTGATACACACATTCAGACAGTTTAGTCACTAACCCATGCATTCAGGAAGACACATTTAATCACTCACTTATACAGTCAGTCACGCACCTACTAAATCCTTAATCCAGACACGTATACACCCACTCATTCTTCAATTCACCATCAGTGATGTCATCAGTGATGTCATTTGAGATGTCATGAATGATGTAATATGTGACGTCATCAGCAGTGCATTGCGGGGGCGCGAGTTATAGTTGCCTGAACTAACTATAACAGCCGAATTTCTATGGGTTTGTACGAGTGAAATGTCCAACTAACTATAACGTCCCTGAAACCTATGGTTTTTTCAGTGAATATATATATATATATATATATGATTCTGAAGCGGCTCCCTCCAAATAAAAGGATCCCACGCACTCCGGTGCAGTTTAGTATTTTATTGAACGTGCTAGGCAGGGCACAAGCGCCAACGCGTTTCGGTGGCCACATGTACCTTGGTCAAGACGCTGACCATGTTGTGTTGTGTCAAACTTTTTTTATACTCTTTCTGGCATCAATAGCAAACTCGACATAGTAGAAGGACTACCCTTGTTTTTCGGTGTATAGTCGCCCTCTTGCAGTGGCTTACAAAGCATATAGGAAAATGTTGTTTAACAAATTGCAAAAACTCATACTCTACGTTTCCATTATACATTTACATAGATTGTAAGACACATGTTTTTAAAAAAATATAGAGCCCCGGGGAGGTGGTGGTCCCCGGGGCTACGGGGGGGCTGAGTGCCCCCCACAAAATATAAATAAAGCCCCGGGGAGGTGGTGGTCCCCGGGGCTGCGGGGGGGCTGGGTGCCCTCCAGCAAAACACAAATAAAGCCCCGGGGAGGTGGCGGTCCCCGGGGCTGTGGGGGCCCCAGCGGTCCCCCGCTATTAAATTTGCGCATGCCCCCGGGACCTGGCCCACCCGGGGGCTCAATAATAACGAAGCGCGGGAGCCCGCGCTTCGTTTTTTAAAACTTTTATCGGCAGGATTCGCGCACCCAGCGCAAATTGTGCCGTTTAAAAAAAAAAATGCTTTTTTTGGCCCTGGGGGTCCTTGTGGGACCCCCTGAGCAGGCCTAGGGGGTCAGGGTGTTTCTACCCTGCCCCCTTTTCTTGTTTTTTAATGTTTTTTCTACGGTTTTCTTGTGACTCGGCGAGTCACAAGATGGCTGCCAACACTTCCTGGTTTGGAGTGTTGGCAGCCAATTAGAATGAAGCTCGTGGTCGGGAGGGTTCGCGAACCCACAGCTGCCCCAGATATCCAAACTTTTTCTTTTTCTAATTTCTCAGGAACGACTGAACGGATTTACACCATTTAACAAAAAGGACTCTTTCTGAACCAAGACCTACCCTTTTGCCAAATTTTGTGTAATTCCGTTCAGCAGTTCGGCCTGTAGCTTTGTCTAAAGTTTCCTATGGAAAATAACATGGGGAAAATGCATTTTGGGACCCCCTTTTTCTTGGCCCCGCTTGATGAATCACCCTGAAACTTTCAAGACAGGAGCTGAACGGAGCAAGTCACTGGTTTTGAAAATTTCGCGAAGATTCGTCAACCGGCGCCAAAGTTATTGGGAAAGCAAAAAACACTTTTCCTATGGAAACTAGGTCCTAACTATAACTACCTACTGGCGACTGCCAGTAGGTAATATATATATATATATATTCACTGAAAAACCATAGGTTTTAGGGACAGTTATAGTTAGTTGGACATTTCACTCGTACAAAACCATAGAAATTCCCCGTTATAGTTAGTTCAGCTAACTATAACTCGCGCCCCGCAATGCACTGCTGATGACGTTAACTATTACATCACTCATGACATGGTCAGTGACATCACTGATGACATCACTGATGACATCTCAAATGACATCACTGATGACATCATCCAGTGACTGTGTGTTTCTGTAAAGTTTAAATATGTTTAATATATATAGGGAAAGGCGTATTGAAGAATGAGTGGGTGTATAAGTGTCTGAATGGATGATTTAGTACGTGCGTGACTGACTCTACAAGTGAGTGATTAAACGTATCTTACTGAATGCATGGGTTAGTGACTAAACTGTGTGAATGTCTGTATCCGTCTGTTTGTTGGTGTGTAAGTGGATGCATGGATTTGCGAATAGCTACATGAGTGTCTATATGGGTTATTGATTGGTTCTCTGAGTATCTGTATGGTTGCCTGAGTGTGGTGGGGTGTGTGTGACTCTGTACATAGATGTGTGAGTGGGTGATTCACTGGGTGCATGATTTCAAGAGTGCATCTGTGATGGACTGCTTGGGTGGGTGAGTGTGTGTATGTGTGTGTTAGTGAGTGAATGTATATCTCAGTGGTACATGTGCGAGTAACTACATATGTAAAAGGCAGTATATATGTGTGTTAGAGTATTTAAATGGCTATAAGTGAGAGTGTGTGATTGTGAGAGTGGCTGTATGGATGCGTGTGTGCTTGTATCAGTTATTGTATAAGAGCGTAAGAATGTGCTAGTATTTGTATGAGTAAGTGAACTGGTGTGTGTATAACTGTATAGGTGAGTAAATGGGTGTGTGATTATTTTTTGCATGACTGACTAGATGTGTGAGTACCTCTATGGATGAGTGGCGGTGTGTGAGTGTTTATATAGGTGTATGAGTGCATATGATAGTCCTGTACTGAGTGACTGTAAGTATGAGTGACTGTACGGGTGAGTGAGTAGATGTGTGTGTGTGTGTAGACCTAAGAATCAGTGAGTGGGTATGTAGTTATTGGTAGTGGAGTGTGTATGGTGTTGAGAATGGCAGTCTGTAATTTAGAGTGGGTGTATCAAAAGTTATATTAGGGTGTGAGAAGATGCATGAAATTATCACATGGATGATGTCATCAGTGATGTCATCAGTGATGTCATTTGAGATGTCATCATGTCATCAGTGATGTCACTGACCATGTCATGAGTGATGTAATATGTGACGTCATCAGCAGTGCATTGCTGGGCGCGAGTTATAGTTAGCTGAACTAACTATAACGGGGAATTTCTATGGTTTTGTACGAGTGAAATGTCCAACTAACTATAACTGTCCCTAAAACCTATGGTTTTTCAGTGACTTTCAAAGGTTTTTTAAATGCTAATTACTAACTATAACGTGCCTGAAACCTATGATTTTTTAAGTGAATTTCAAAGGTTTTTTAAATGCTAGTTTCTAACTATGCCTACAGAGGTAGGACATGTGAAGAAAGAAGAAAAAACGCACAGAAAGAAGGAAAAGAAATGCAGAAAGAAGCAACAGAAGTCCACAAAGACGAAGAAAAGTGCAGGAAGAAGCCCCCAGGTACCTACAGTTAGGACCACAGAGCTGAGTTGCAGAGAGGCGTTCCGAGGCCACGCACCTTTTTTCACCTCTCTGCAACGCAACTCTGTTGTGCTTGCTGAAGGTACCTGGTGGGCTAGTTGGCCCCCAGGGTCCCTCAGGATTCAAGGGGAATTAATTCCCCAACTTAAAACGCACCACAGGGCGTGTTTGCGCACATGTCACCTGAGGCCGTCCCCTTCCCCACTGTGCAAACACGCCCCGTGGCGCGTTTTAAGTTGGGGGATTAGGTCACCTTGAATCCTGAGGGTCCCTGGGGCCCAACTAGCCCACCAGGTACTTCCAGTAAGCACCACAGGCCTGCGTTGCAATGCCTGTAACAAATTGTGCAGTTGTGTTTAGGTAGTGAAGGGGTCGTGCTGGGGGTAGTGTTTTAGGGTTTAGGGTAGTGCAGTGGTGTTTGTGTAGTATAGGGGGTCATGCTGGGGGTAGATTTAGGGTTTAGGGTAGTGCAGTGGTGTTTGGGTAGTGTAGGGAGTCGTGCTGGGTGGAGTGTTTTAGGGTTTAGGGTAGTGCAGTGGTGTTTGGGTAGTGTACGGGGTCGTGCTGGGGGTAGTGTTTTAGGGTTTAGGGTAGTGCAGTGGTGTTTGGGTAGTGTAGGGGTCGTGCTGGGGGTAGTGTTTTAGGGTTTAGGGTAGTGCAGTGGTGTTTGGGTAGTGTAGGGGGTCATGCTGGGGGCAGTGTTTTAGGGTTTAGGGTAGTGCAGTGGTGTTTGGGTAGTGTAGGGGGTACTGCTGGGGGTAGTGTCTCAGGGTTTAGGGCAGTGCAGTGGTGTTTGGGCAGTGTAGGGGGTCGTGCAGGGGGTGGTGTTTCAGGGTCTAGGGCAGTGCAGTGGTGTTCGGGCAGTGTACGGGGTCGTGCTGGGGCTGGTGTTTCAGGGTTTAGGGCAGTGCAGTGGTGTTCAGGCAGTGTAGGGGGTCGTGCTGGGGCTGGTGTTTCAGGGTTTAGGGCAGTGCAGTGGTGTTCGGGCAGTGTAGGTGGTCGTGCTGGGGCTGGTGTTTCAGGGTTTAGGGCAGTGCAGTGGTGTTCGGGCAGTGTAGGGGTCCTGCTGGGGCTGGTGTTTCAGGGTTTAGGGCAGTGCAGTGGTGTTCAGGCAGTGTAGGGGGTCTTGCTGGGGCTGGTGTTTCAGAGTCTAGGGCAGTGCAGTGGTGTTCGGGCAGTGTAGGGGGTCTTGCTGGGGCTGGTGTTTCAGGGTTTAGGGCAGTGCAGTGGTGTTCGGGCAGTGTAGGAGGTCGTGCTGGGGGTGGTGTTTCAGGGTTTAGGGCAGTGCAGTGGTGTTCGGGCAGTGTAGGGGGTCGTGCTGGGGCTTGTGTTTCAGGGTTTAGGGCAGAGCAATGGTGTTCAGGCAGTGTAGGGGGTTGTGCTGGAGGTGGTGTTTCAGGGTTTAGGGCAGTGCAGTGGTGTTCGGGCAGTGTAGGGGGTCCTGCTGGGGCTGGTGTTTCAGGGTTTAGGCCAGTGCAGTGGTGTTCGGGCAGTGTATGGGGTCTTGCTGGGGCTGGTGTTTCAGAGTCTAGGGCAGTGCAGTGGTGTTCGGGCAGTGTAGGGGGTCTTGCTGGGGCTGGTGTTTCAGGGTTTAGGGCAGTGCAGTGGTGTTCGGGCAGTGTAGGAGGTCGTGCTGGGGGTGGTGTTTCAGGGTTTAGGGCAGTGCAGTGGTGTTCGGGCAGTGTAGGGGGTCGTGCTGGGGCTAGTGTTTCAGGGTTTAGGGCAGAGCAATGGTGTTCAGGCAGTGTAGGGGGTTGTGCTGGAGGTGGTGTTTCAGGGTTTAGGGCAGTGCAGTGGTGTTCGGGCAGTGTAGGGGGTCGTGCTGGAGGTGGTGTTTCAGGGTTTAGGGCAGTGCAGTGGTTTTCGGGCAGTGTAGGCGGTTGTGCTGGGGCTGGTGTTTCAGGGTTTAGGGCAGTGCAGTGGTGTTTGGGCAGTGTACGGGGTTGTGCTGGGGCTGGTGTTTCAGGGATTAGGGCAGTGCAGTGATGTTCTGGCAGTGTAGGGGTCGAGCTGGGGGTGGTGTTTTAGGGTTTAGGGCAGTGCAGTGGTATTCGGGCAGTGTAGGGGGTCGTGCTGGGGCTGGTGTTTCAAGGTTTAGGGCAGTGCAGTGGTGTTCGGGCAGTGTAGGGGGTCGTGCTGGGGCTGGTGTTTCAGGGTTTTGGGCAGAGCAGTGGTGTTCGGGCAGTGTAGGGAGTCGTGCTGGGGGTGGTGTTTCAGGGTTTAGGGCAGTGCAGTGGTGTTTGGGCAGTGTAGGGGGTCTTGCTGGGGGTGGTGTTTCAGGGTTTAGGGCAGTGGTGTTCGGGCAGTGTAGGGGGTCTTGCTGGGGGTGATGTATCAGGGTTTAGGGCAGTGCAGTGGTGTTCAGGCAGTGTAGGGGGTCTTGCTGGGGTGGTGTTTCAGGGTTTAGGGCAGTGCAGTGGTGTTCGTGCAGTGTAGGGGTCGTGCTGGGGGTGGTGTTTCAGGGTTTAGGGCAGTGCAGTAGTGTTCGGGCAGTGTAGGGGTCGTGCAGGGGTTGGTGTTTCAGGGTTTAGGGCAGTGCAGTGGTGTTCGGGCAGTGTAGGGGGTCGTGCTGGGGGTGGTGTTTCAGGGTTTAGGGCAGTGCAGTGGTGTTCGGGCAGTGTAGGGGGTCGTGCAGGGGGTGGTGTTTCAGGGTTTAGGGCAGTGCAGTGGTGTTTGGGCAGTGTAGGGGTCGTGCTGGGGCTGGTGTTTCAGGGTTTAGGGCAGTGCAGTGGTGTTCGGGCAGTGTAGGGGTCTTGCTGGGGATGGTGTTTCAGGGTTTAGGGCAGTGGTGTTCGGGCAGTGTAGGGGGTCTTGCTGGGGGTGATGTTTCGGGGTTTAGGGCAGTGCAGTGGTGTTCGGGCAGTGTACGGGGTCTTGCTGGGGGTAGTGTTTCAGGGTTTAGGGCAGTGCAGTGGTGTTCGTGCAGTGTAGGGGGTCGTGCTGGGGATGGTGTTTCAGGGTTTAGGGCAGTGCAGTAGTGTTCGGGCAGTGTAGGGGTCGTTCAGGGGATGGTGTTTCAGGGTTTAGGGCAGTGCAGTGGTGTTCGGGCAGTGTAGGGGGACGTGCACGGGGTGGTGTTTCAGGGTTTAGGGCAGTGCAGTGGTGTTCGGGCAGTGTAGGGGGTCGTGCTGGGGCTGGTGTTTCAGGGTTTAGGGCATTTCAGTGGTGTTCGGGCAGTGTAGGGGGTCGTGCTGGGGCTGGTGTTTCATGGTTTAGGGCAGTGCAGTGGTGTTCGGGGAGTGTAGGGGGTCGTGCTGGGGCTGGTGTTTCAGGGTTTAGGGCAGTGCAGTGGTGTTCGGGCAGTGTAGGCGGTCGTGCTGGGGCTGGTGTTTCAGGGTTTAGGGCAGTGCAGTGGTGTTCGGGCAGTGTAGGGGTCGTGCTGGGGCTGGTGTTTCAGGGTTTAGGGCAGTGCAGTGGTGCTGGGCAGTGTAGGGGTCGTGCTGGGGGTGGTGTTTCAGGGTTTAGGGTAGTGCAGTGGTGTTCGGGCAGTGTAGGGGGTCATGCTGGGGCTGGTGTTTCAGGGTTTAGGGCAGTGCAGTGGTGTTCGGGCAGTGTAGGGGTCGTGCTGGGGCTGGTGTTTCAGGGTTTTGGGCAGAGCAGTGGTGTTCGGGCAGTGTAGGGGGTCGTGCTGGGGGTGGTGTTTCAGGGTTTAGGGCAGTGCATGGTGTTCGGGCAGTATAGGGGGTCGTGCTGGGGATGGTATTTCAGGGTTTAGGGCAGTGGTGTTCGGGCAGTTTAGGGGGTCTTGCTGGGGGATGATGTTTCAGGGTTTAGGGCAGTGCAGTGGTGTTCGGGCAGTGTAGTGGGTCTTGCTGGGGGTAGTGTTTCAGGGTTTAGGGCAGTGCAGTGGTGTTCGGGCAGTGTAGGGGTCATGCTGGGCGGGGTGTTTCAGGGTTTAGGCAGTGCAGTGGTGTTCGGGCAGTGTAGGGGGTCGTTAAGGGGGTGGTGTTTCAGGGTTTAGGGCAGCGCAGTGGTGTTCAGGCAGTGTAGGGTGTCGTGCTGGGGGTGGTGTTTCAGGGTTTAGGGCAGTGCAGTGGTGTTCGGGCAGTGTAGGGGTCATGCAGGGGCTGGTGTTTCAGGGTTTAGGGCAGTGCATGGTGTTCGGGCAGTATAGGGGGTCGTGCTGGGGATGGTATTTCAGGGTTTAGGGCAGTGGTGTTCGGGCAGTTTAGGGGTCTTGCTGGGGGATGATGTTTCAGGGTTTAGGGCAGTGCAGTGGTGTTCGGGCAGTGTAGTGGGTCTTGCTGGGGGTAGTGTTTCAGGGTTTAGGGCAGTGCAGTGGTGTTCGGGCAGTGTAGGGGGTCATGCTGGGCGGGGTGTTTCAGGGTTTAGGCAGTGCAGTGGTGTTCGGGCAGTGTAGGGGGTCGTTAAGGGGGTGGTGTTTCAGGGTTTAGGGCAGCGCAGTGGTGTTCAGGCAGTGTAGGGTGTTGTGCTGGGGGTGGTGTTTCAGGGTTTAGGGCAGTGCAGTGGTGTTCGGGCAGTGTAGGGGTCATGCAGGGGCTGGTGTTTCAGGGTTTAGGGCAGTGCAGTGGTGTTCGGGCAGTATAGGGGGTCGTGCTGGGGGTAGTGTTTTAGGGTTTAGGGTAGTGCAGTGGTGCTTGTGTAGTGTAGGGGGTCGTGCTGGGGGTAGTGTTTTAGGGTTTAGGGTAGTGCAGTGGTGTTTGTGTAGTGTAGGGGGTCATGTTTTAAGGTAGTGCAGTGGTGTTTGGGTAGTGTAGGGGGTCGTGCTGGGGGTAGTGTTTTAGGGTTTAGGGTAGTGCAGTGGTGTTTGTGTAGTGTAGGGGGTCATGCTGGGGGTAGTGTTTTAGGGTTTAGGATAGTGCAGTGGTGCTTGTGTAGTGTAGGGGGTCATGCTGGGGGTAGTGTTTTAGGGTAGTGCAGTGGTGTTTTTGTAGTGCAGGGGTCATGTTTTAAGATGCAACGCTCCAATACCTGACCAGTCTGCACTACATAAAACTGCAAAAAACTAAAAATAAAAAGTGTTTTGCACACTATTGTCATTGGGCTATATGTGGGCTACATCTGGGTAATATTTGTCCTACATTTGGGCTCTTTTTTTCTCTGGTGGCCATCTTGGAAGACTTCTTTGTTATGAAGTTTCCTAATTTCCTCATTTACTGCAGTCTCCTCAGTAGGAAATGCTTTCAGTTTTTACTTTGATTCCATCAAGAAGGCATTCAGATGTGTCTCACATTTGCCATAAATTCAGAATGTTAGCACTCTAGTTGCTCATTAGATCACTTTAGCAAACTACTGCTCACCAGGGAGTTAACTGGAAGTCTGCTGCTGGTATTGAAAGTGATTGTTTCAGTCTGCATGTCAGAATTTTCTAATGAAATAGAAGAGGATTTGAGATCTCACTTAAAACATGCCCTAATTTTTCTTTCTGCAACACTAACCATAATTTCTATTTCAAAAAGAACCCCCTCATTTTGTTCCTTTTTAAATTAAATGTTTTAAGTGTTACCGGTTTATTCCAATCAAGATAGCTTCAGGTGTGCCATACTTTTGTCATAAGTAAGGCTGTTAGCGCTCTAGTTGTTCTTTAGAACACTCTGGGAAGCTGCAGTAGAACACAAAGGCATCAACTGACAGGCTGCTCCTGTTGAAATATAACAGGAAGATATTTGAGATCACACTTGAAACATGTCCTAATTTTTCTTTCTACAGCACTAACCATAATTTCTATGACAAAATGAACCCCATCATTTTGTTCCTTTTAAATTAAATGTTTTAAGTGTTACCAGTTTATTCCAATCAAGATGGCTTCAGGTGTGCCATACATTTGTCATAAGTAAGGCAGTTAGCACTCTAGTTGTTCTTTAGAACACTCTGGGAAGCTGCAGTAGAACACAAAGGAATCAACTGACAGTCTCTGCCCTTGTTAGATGTACATGTTTTACTGAGAATGTCAGACTTCATTCTCACATGACTGAGAAAGATAATGTGAATTTACAGAAAATATGCTCTCATTTTAGCTTCTGGAGCACCTTCCAAAACTCTATGGGACAAGCATGTGAAAATAGTTTTCTCTCAAACATGATTCATGATATCCCAGCAGAAGGTTTTTCACAGGGTAAAATCCCTCCCTCGGGGACCAGGCCAGACTACCCCTCTTCACGAGCTCCTTGACAACCATAAGCTGTCCACAACTCATGCTCTGAAAGAAGCAACCTCGAAAACCTGGCACACCTTACCCACCTTCCAGAACGGCTCAAGAATAGATTACATCATGGTCAGCGAGGAACTGGCAAATAGTCTGGCAGACTATGTAGTCGAGGATAGGATGGAAAGTGATCACAGGCCACTAAGAGCGGCGTTCCAGTTGGAAGTACCTACCGCTATAATCCATCAAGTCATTGGAGAGTCAAGAGGGGACGAAAAGCATAGTGTCCTGAGAAGGATAAAATGGACGGTCAATACAGGCAATAAGCTTCAGACCTGGCTGGACCAGAAACAGGAAGAATGCCCACCTACGTCACTGTCACCCACAAAAGCTTGGAAGAAAGTCGTAGAGGACTTACAAGCGAGGCTGGGCTATCCCCAATCACAAGGCCCCAGGCGCCAAGGGCAACCATTTGTGGGAAGCACCTACCCAACCAAAGACATATGCGAGAGCAAACGGCTTCTGCGCAAGGCCATAGCAATAAAGAAAAGAGGGGGCAGACAAATTGAAGGTCCCTCCGTCGCATCCCTAAGGAAGAAATTGTGGGAACACAAAAAAGCCCACATAGAGAGGGAATGGCTCAAGGTCTTCTCCCTGCTCAAGCAGAAGAACCTATCAGGACTCTGGAGACATATAAATCGGCTAAGTAGTAGAGGAGCGCAAAGAGAAAACGGAGTTGCAGAGCAAGATTGGCTGACTCACGTAAAGCTCCTATATTCAATCGCCCCCTCAAACGTAGGCAGCGCAGAAGAATCCAGCCACCCCGTGTCCCAAAAACAGAGCACAATGGTGAAGTTAGGAGAATCGGTGACTAGCCACGGCTCCCACCCCATGGGAGAGAGCGCCGAGGACGAGACGTCCCCCATGCCATTAGCCCAAATCAATCCCCAAATAGTCATTAGGACCCTCAAGAACATGAGGAATGACGGGGCCCCCGGGCCCAATGGGATACCAGCCCCAGTCTTCTTGACAGGTCACACCCCAGATTCCTGGAGGGGCTCCATTCTAGTCCCAATATACAAAAAAGGGGATCGTTTAAAACCATCAAACTACAGGCTCATAGCCCTGCTAGATCTTGAAGCCAAAGCATATGCCCGCCTGCTATTGAAAGATCTGGAAACCTGGGCTGAGGAAAAGAGCATCATCCCATTCTACCAGACCGGCTTCAGGCCACAGTCTTCAACCATGGACAATGTCCTGGCGTTAGCGCACTTATCCGTCAAGGCAACAAAGAAGAACAACTCTCCACTCTTTTGTTGCTTCATTGATTACACCACTGCCTTCGATAAAGTTGTACGCAGAAGACTGTGGTGGAAACTAGAAAATTGGGGCATTCCATCAAACCTCCTGAGGGCAATTACATCACTATATGAAAACACTTGGGTGAGGGTCAAAACGAGCGCCGGTACAGTGTCCCCCAAATTCTAACGAACAACGGCTTGAAACAAGGGTGCGTGCTGGCTCTCCTCTTATTCAACCTGTACACTGCGGATCTGGGTGACGCATTGAAAGGAGCCAGTCTAGTAGCACCAAAACTAGGAAGCGTGAGGCTCCCGGTGCTACAATACGCGGATGACACAGTTATAATGGACCACATGAAGGTGGGCCTACAAAGAGCCCTAAATGCACTGAATAGTTTTAACCACGACAACAATATGACAGTTAACCAGGGGAAGACCAAGGTCGTCATTTTTGGAAATTTCCACCAGAAAAAGACAGCCCACTGGTTAATGGTAAATAAACAAATTAACACTGTGGCCTCGTATAACTATCTGGGGGTGTGGCTCACGGAACGGGCAAAGGCGAATGTCCATTTGAAACAGCAGTCCATCAAGGCCAATAAGATCACACACCTACTAAAACAACTGAGCCAAAACCTGCTAAGTCCTTCTGCAGGCCCAATACTGACTGTCTTAAAGGCAAAATTGCTCCCTGCCATCAGCTATGGCCACCTGGCCTTCCCTGGGCTACAGGATGCCCTCCTTACCATAGCCCAAGCAAAGGCATATAAATCAGTGCTTTATATCCCGAGGGCCGCGAGGAAACCCAGACTAAGATTGGAGTTGGGCCTGGCAAGACCAGATCTGAAGTGCCAGGGGGAGCTCATAATGCTATACTTAAGGATCTCAAGGGCCCCGGTCAACTCTCTAAAACATCAATTAAGATCTATTTTTGAGGGGCCAAGCTCGGCCTGGCACTACGGCCTTGGCAAAGCGGTCAACACGTTAAAGATTGAGGAAGCAAGCATACCGATGCTGGAAATCCCACTGAACGCGTGGAAAAAGGCCATAAATAGACAAGTGCGGGAAATTTCCTTTGAGCTAGACTCCAAAACCCTTCGTGTAAGTTCCAACTTGGACCCGCTGAACAAATCTTACATGGTAGGGAAAGCACAGCCCTACCTAACCGAGGCTCTGACACCACAAGCCCGAAATAAAATCCTCTTCATGAGATTAAGCACACTTGGTATCGCTGACTTTAACCCGACATGGGCCTGCAGGGGGGAAACCATCAACTGCAGTTTGTGCCCCCATACGAGGGAATCCTGGCTGCACCTCCTATGTTGTTGCCCCAACCTTTTCATCGAACGCCGGCGGCTCTTGCGCCCGATCTGCATTAGTAAAGGGATAAAGACCTGCAGCAAAGCATCAGCCTTGTGCTTCTCAACAACAAACACAATGATACTTGCAAGACTGGGGAAACTCACGCATCAGATTAGGTTAGCACTAAAGGCCGCGAACGGCAACAATCAGATCGAGGCAACGAGCACTGGAAGCCCAGTGGAAGACTGCAATCCGGTTCCCAACAACACTGAGGGCACTCCTCACCCCACCCGCACAACTAACACAGTGCTATTGTATGGTCCCAACGAAGCGTCATGATGAACGGTCCACAGACTGTTTAAATAGTCCATTTTCAAGGTCACTTGGGGCTCATAAACCTGTGAGAGGACACCCGATTTCTACTTTATCCCCGGCAGCCACATATTTTGCAAGAGCGGAGAGGGGCACATTAGCGCACTAAAAACTGAAGATTTTAACATTTTAAGCATTTTAGTCTCTTTTACGCCAACTGTTTTTCTGTAATGATTTTAATTAATTGTACAGTCAATAAATTTCTACCACAGGGTAAAATCACCTTAGAACACACCACAATTCCTGAAATTAGTATGGTACCATCAACAAATGAATTCTAATGTAACTAAAGTCTGTTATCACCCTTTATAGTTCTCCTTTTGGTAACCCTCAAAATCTTTGATTCACTACAATGCATTTCAATGGGGTACTATCATGTATATTGGTCCCAAGATGGCTGCCAGCAATTCCAGGATGAAGTGCTGACAGCCAATCAGATCTCACAATGACATGTGTGGTTAGGCTCCGCCCAGATATATATGTGATTTTACTTTTGATTTTCTCAGGAACTACTGAACGGATTTACACCATTTAACCAAAAGGCACGACTCTGAACCAAGGGCTACCTTTTTGCCAAATTTGGTGTAATTCCGTTCAGCAGTTATATCTATGGGCGAGTAGGGTCCGCGTATCCTGAGCGCACCCTGCGCGCACCCTGCGCGCACCGTCCCGATCACGAGCTGCATGCTAATTGGCTGTCAAGTGGCTGTCAACACTCCAAATCAGGAAGTGTTGGCAGCCATTTTGTCCCTCGGTAGAACCGAGGGACAGAAACAAGTGCGCAAAGCGCAAAGGGGGCAGGGTAGAAACACCCTGACCCTCTAGGTTCTGCTCAGGGGGTCCCACAAGGACCCCTGGGCAGAAAAGCATTTTTTTTTTAAACGGCGGGATGCGCTTAGGGTGCGCGGATCCTGCCGATTAAAAAAAAAGCACAAGAAACAAGTGCGCAAAACGCACAAAGGGGGCAGGGTAGAAACACCCTGACCTCCTAGGTCTGCTCAGGGGTCCCACAAGGACCCCCTGGGCAGAAAAAGCATTTTTTTTTTTCAAAATCGGCGGGATGCGCTTAGGTTGCGCGGATCCCACTGATTAAAAAAAAACACAAGAAACAAGTGCGCAAAACGCACAAAGGGGGCAGGGTAGAAACACCCTGACCCCTAGGTCTGCTCAGCAAAAAAAAAAAAAAGACCAGCATCGTGCCGAGGCCCCGCCCCTCCCTGCAGCAGTCTGCAAACGCGCCCCTGGCGCGTTTTAAGAAGGGAAGTAATTCCCTTGAATACTGGGGTCCTGAGGGCCAACTAGCCCACCAGGAACCTCTGGTATGCGCCAGGGGCTGCGTTGCAGAGAGGTGTACAGAGGCCACGCCCCTTTTTACACCTCTCTGCAACGCAACTCTGTGGCGCATTTTGGAGGTACATGGTGGGCTAGTTGGACTCCAGTGACCCTCAGTATTCAAGGGGACTTAATCCCCCAACTTAAAACGCACCACGGGGCACGTTTGCACAGTGGTGAAGGAGGAGGCGGGGCTTCAGGTGGCATGTGTGCAAACAGGCCCCGTGGCGCATTTTAAGATGGGAATGAAATCCCCTTCAATCCTGAGGGTCCCTGGGCGAACTAGCCCACCAGGTACTTCCAGAAAGTGCCACAGAGCTGCGTTGCAGAGAGGTGCAAAAGGGGCGTGGCCTCTGAACACCTCTCTGCAACGCAGCTCCCTGGCGCATACTGGAGGTACAGGGTGGGCTAGTTGGACCCCAGGGACCCTCATGATTCAAGGGGACTTAATCCCCCAACTTAAAACACGCCACGGGGCGCGTTTGCACAGATGTCACCTCAGGCCCCGCCCTTCACCATTGTGCAAATATTCCTCTAAAATCAGCCGAACTACGAATTCCGATTTACTCACCTGTTATCAGGAGAGACCTCAGTCCTGCATCTTTCAGCCCAGTACTGATCCTGAAAAGTAATTTTAACCGTACTTACCAGTAACTTGAATTTCCTTCCATAGGATATCATTGACTGGTTTCACTTGGAAATTCTTCTAAGTGTGGAGTTTTGAAACTTTATAATATTCCTCTAAAATCAGCCGAAATACGAATTCCGATTTACTCACCTGTTATCAGGAGAGACCTCAGTGCTGCATCTTTCAGCCCAGTACTGATCCTGAAAAGTAATTTTAACCGTACTTACCAGTAACTTGAATTTCCTTCCATAGGATATCATTGTCTGCTTGTTGCTGAAAAAGTCTCTAAGTGTCGATTTTTGAAACATACAAATATTCCTCTAAAATCAGCCGAACTACGAATTCCGATTTACTCACCTGTTATCAGGAGAGACCTCAGTGCTGCATCTTTCAGCCCAGTACTGATCCTGAAAAGTAATTTTAACCGTACTTACCAGTAACTTGAATTTCCTACCATAGGATATCATTGACTGGTTTCACTTGGAAATTCTTCTAAGTGTGGAGTTTTGGAACTTTATAATATTCCTCTAAAATCAGCCGAAATACGAATTCCGATTTACTCACCTGTTATCAGGAGAGACCTCAGTGCTGCATCTTTCAGCCCAGTACTGATCCTGAAAAGTAATTTTAACCGTACTTACCAGTAACTTGAATTTCCTTCCATAGGATATCATTGACTGGTTTCACTTGGAAATTCTTCTAAGTGTGGAGTTTTGAAACTTTATAATATTCCTCTAAAATCAGCCGAAATACGAATTCCGATTTACTCACCTGTTATCAGGAGAGACCTCAGTGCTGCATCTTTCAGCCCAGTACTGATCCTGAAAAGTAATTTTAACCGTACTTACCAGTAACTTGAATTTCCTTCCATAGGATATCATTGTCTGCTTGTTGCTGAAAAAGTCTCTAAGTGTCGATTTTTGAAACATACAAATATTCCTCTAAAATCAGCCGAACTACGAATTCCGATTTACTCACCTGTTATCAGGAGAGACCTCAGTGCTGCATCTTTCAGCCCAGTACTGATCCTGAAAAGTAATTTTAACCGTACTTACCAGTAACTTGAATTTCCTACCATAGGATATCATTGACTGGTTTCACTTGGAAATTCTTCTAAGTGTGGAGTTTTGGAACTTTATAATATTCCTCTAAAATCAGCCGAAATACGAATTCCGATTTACTCACCTGTTATCAGGAGAGACCTCAGTGCTGCATCTTTCAGCCCAGTACTGATCCTGAAAAGTAATTTTAACTGTACTTACCAGTAACTTGAATTTCCTTCCATAGGATATCATTGACTGGTTTCACTTGGAAATTCTTGTGTGTGGAGTTTTGGAACTTTATAATATTCCTCTAAAATCAGCCGAAATACGAATTCCGATTTACTCACCTGTTATCAGGAGAGACCTCAGTGCTGCATCTTTCAGCCCAGTACTGATCCTGAAAAGTAATTTTAACCGTACTAACCAGTAACTTGAATTTCCTTCCATAGGATATCATTGCCTGCCTTTTGCTGAAAAAGTTTCTAAGTGTCGATTTTTGAAACATACAAATATTCCTCTAAAATCAGCCAAAATACGAATTCCGATTTACTTACCTGTTATCAGGAGAGACCTCAGTGCTGCATCTTTCAGCCCAGTACTGATCCTGAAAAGTAATTTTAACCGTACTTACCAGTAACTTATATTTCCTTCCGTAGGAATCCATTGTCTGGTTCTCAGCAGAAAAGTTTCAAAGTGTTGATTTTCACAAACTACAAATATTCCTTAAAAATCGCCTGTATGACTTAAACGCATTCTTTCAACTGTTTACAGGAGATGCACCAGTGCTGGATCCAGGATCCACCACTGAGTAAGAAAAAGTAACGATAACACTACTTACCTGCTAAGTGAATTTCCTCCCATAGGATAACATTGGTGATTCTATGTGAAAATGTTTCTAAGTGTCAACTTTTAAAATACAATAATATTCCTTAAAAATCACTACTGTAACCAAAACGCTTTTACTCAACTGTTTACAGGAGATGTCCCAGGACTGAATCTAGGATCCAGTCCTGTGGTTAGAAAAGTAATCCATAAAGTAACTAATTGCATTTAGCTAGAAATTCACATTGAGCACAATGTTGCATTGTGTTTGAAATTGTGTTGCCCATTGCAACAACTGTAACTACTGTACTTAAAAGTCTATTGCCTATTTGCAAAGTATTTAAACTAAAGTAATTCATTCTGAGAAAGTATATTTTGTAATGTAATGTATAATGTAATTACAATGTAATTTAAAAATAAAACATCTAAAAATAAATAGTTAAAAAAAATGTAGTAAATCAGTATCAAAAAAAATAAATATAACAATTAATACATTTAAAAATTGTCATTTACAAAACCTTTGAAATTCACTGAAACGGGGGAGACCCAGCGGGCCCGCGGGACTCTGTTTGTCGGATGTCACACCCCTGGCGCGGCCAGGTAACCTCCAAAAGTGGTGGAGGGTGGGGGGGGCACGGGGGGAATGGGGCAGGCAGGCAGGAAGGGTGTAACTAAAAAAGGGAAGGGTAGGTGGTGGAGGAGAATGAAAGAAGGGATGGTGGATAGTGATCATAAGCACGGAATGCACTAATATAATAAGATGGGTCTTGTAAGAATATTATCCATGAATATCTGCGGACTAAACGATGTCAAGAAAAGACAAATGGTGACTGTAGCACTTCAAACATGGGGAACAAATATCGTGTGTTTGCAAGAAACTCATATCGAAGGGCCACAAAGACATATCCTTAATTCGTTGGGATATCGGCTGATATGTGCCACATCACAAGGTGCTAGGGTAAGGAGGGTTGCAATTTTAGCTAGGGGCAATGGGGTCACCTTTAATCACTCCAAAGTTGATAAATTTGGTCGTTGGGTAATAACAGAATGTCAGTATGGGAGTGGGCAAAAGCTGACCTTGTGTGCCATATATGGAAGCAACCATGATGATGCATCAGTTATTGAAGAGATCTCAAATGAACTAATGCACTGGCCCTTGCCTTTGATGGTTTGCGGGGATATTAATATTAATCTGCCCAGTAATTGGTCTCTAAATGAGGGGTGGCACTACTTAGGCGTAAACCCAAGGTTTTTAAGGCTCTGAAACAATTGTGCTTGTGCCATGGTCTAGTTGATGGATGGCAGATTTCAAACCCTGATGACCCGGGGTTTACATATTTTCTAACCCACACCTTACCCATGCGAGACTCGATTACTTTTTTATTTCTAATTCAATTAAATCAAAATGCCAGGTAACGAAATTACCCCAGATCCTTTCGGATCATAATCCTCTTATCTGCTCTCTTGAAGTAGACATTAGAAATAATACACTTAACACATGGACCTTTGAGAAAGCTTTGCTGTTAGATGAGAATTATTGTAATTATATGAGGGAGTGGATCCCAAATTTTCTGTCTGTTAATGAGGGAAGTGCCTCAATTGAAGTTATCTGGGACACGCTGAAAGCAGGAATACGGGGGGAGACTTTGCAATACTCTCTTAAAATTAATAAACAAGCCAGGGCAGTTATGCAGGGGCTACAAGAAAATCTTAGAAAGTTTGAGGAAGAACTTATAAGTGGTACAAGCGACAATAACCTAAATAGAAAGGAAGAATGCGAAAAACTGCAGAAGCAAGTGGCAATTGCGAAAGCTCAAATTTTTTATATTTTCACTGAAAAAGCAATAAAAAAAGCACTAGCCCAAAAAGAGAGGGTTTATGAAGTCAATGAACAAATAGGACACCAGCTAGCCGTGCGTATGAGGCAACAGGTTACATCAAACTTAATTCTTGAAATTCAGGGATCTCAGGGGCCCCGAATTGAGGATCCCAAACTTATAAGAGATGCTTTTTGGCGGTTCTATCAAGAATTATATTCGGAAACCGGGGGGGCTGATCAAGCAAGAATTGAGGACTACCTGGATAACTCCAGGCTTGTTAAGTTCGATACAGAGGATGCAAATTGCTTAGAGGAATTACCCTCAGAGGAGGAAATATTAAGCGTAGTTAAAAATTTACCTGGAGGGAAAGCTACGGGGCTAGATTGCATCCCATCAGAATTTTATGCTGTATTTTTAAGTCAGATCAAAAATGTCTTGGTCGATCTTATCACGCATATTTTTAAGGGTGGGCGCCCGCCGAACTCTTGGTCTCGGGCCAAGATAATTATCTTTCCAAAAAAAATAAACCCCTGAACAGCTTGGATCATACCGCCCCATTACCCTTATCAATTCAGATTCTAAAATTTATGCGAAAGTCCTGGCCAATCGTATTGCCCCATTAATTCATAAAGTAATCTCTCCAAGCCAGCACGGCTTTATTCCTGGTAGATCCACCATCAATCATATTCACCGAGTAATTACTCTGTTTGATGCTAGGGAGGTGGCAGGGGACCCTATGGCGCTGGTTTTGCTGGATGCGGAAAAAGCGTTCAATAGGGTCTCCTGGCACTTCCTTTGGGCAGCAATGTCCAGAATTGGGATCCAAGGAGGTTATATTCAGGCTGTTAAAAAATTGTATGTAAGTCCTAAGGCCGTAGTAATGGTAAATGCCAGTCTAACAGAAGAAATAGTAATATTACGTGGGACACGACAAGGCTGCCCGTGCTCAATTTTGCTTTTTGAAATTTATATTGATTCTTTTTAAGGCGATTGGAGGAGGATAGTACAATTAAGCCGGTTATTTTTAATAGTTTTTCTACTAAAACATTAGCTTATGCGGACGACATCGCTAATGTGACAATTGATCCAAATTTGGCCATGTCCGCAATAGAGAATGAGGCAAAGCAATTTGGAGAAGTTTCTGGATACGCACTCAATCAGGGGAAAACTCAGATTGTTTTGAATAAAAAATGCGTGATGAGAGATGTACGGGTGGTGGACCAAGCAACCTATCTTGGGGTCTGTATAACATCTGATCTTGATAATCTGGTCAATATCAATCTGAAACCGATGACTGCTACAATCCGGAAAGACCTTAAACGTCTAGATAATCTACATCTTTCTATAATAGGCAGAGTAAACGCGATTAAAATGGTCTTCTTCCCCAAAATTCTATACTTATTTAGAACAATCTGCTTAGAATTTTCGGCAACCTGGTTTAAGTCTATTGATCGGCTATTCTCCAGCTTTATCTGGGCATATTCACAACCACGGCGAGCCCAGAAGTTTCTTACTCTTCAAATGGAACGTGCTGGGCTAGGTCTCCCGAATCTACAGACATACTATTGGGCAACTGTTCTGTTATACAGCAAAGAACTGTTGGAGAATAACTGGGCAGAGGGAGAAGGGGTAGCCCCTACGCCTTCCACCTTCCAATTGGTGCTAGGAAGGGAGAGTAGTGGATATTGGTGGAGACACTTACATGACAGCCATTTCAAAAAAGTTAAATTTAAAACATTACTCAATGGGCTTAAAGTATGGAAACATATCAGGAAAATGCTTGGGATAGGAAGATTCTCATTTTATACTCCCTTAAAAAATAATCCTGATCTCCCAGCCATTTTTAATGATAACTATATGCTTAAATGGCATGAGGTAGGAATTACACAGGTAGGCTGTCTCTTCTCCTCTGTAGGGATCTATTCCTTCGAAGAACTGAAAAATAAATTTGGGTTGGACTGGCGCGACTTTTTAAATATCTCCAAATTAGAGATTTTTTGACACGTAAGACAGGTGGGAAGGGAGGGATTGGTAAAGTAAATTTAATAGACACATTATTATCTGGTATAAGGAATAGGATTGGGGGCATTTACTTAGTCATTAACGCTATGTTCCCTGATGATATGGAAAAAATATCGCAGAAATGGTTAGAGAAAGCAGAAATTCCAAATAATGAGTTTAACTATGCTTATGAATTGTCACAAACAATTTTAATGTCGACCAAGCTCCAGGCACAATTTTTTAAAACATGCTTTTTTCTGTACTACACTCCTGATAGAATTGCAAAATGGGGGACTGGATTGAGTACATGCTGCCCCAGGTGCAAGCTATATTGTGCAGATTGTATACATATTTTCTCTACTTGCGAGGGACTAAAAGCTGTTAAACGAGAGATAGAGAAATTTCTATCCACAATTTTGAATACTACAATTGTATTATCTAATGGGGTTATTTTATTGGGGGCCGCAGACCCCGGAAGCTCTAATATAGGCCATGAACTCACCTTTATTGCAATGGCAGTCTTCAGGCTTTGCATTGCCTCCGTATGGCGTGATACTGATGCCCCCACGTTTCAACAATGGCTAGCTAGATTTCTCGCTTTGGCTAATATAGAAATTGCCATTTATAAACGTAAGGGCAGGAAACGACGGAAAAAGGGGTTAAAAATCTGGTCCCCTCTGATTGCTTGGCGTCAATCTTTAGGCTGCTTGGAGTGAGGTCGACGATTGTAATAGTAGCATAAGCATAAAGGGCATTACTAGCTAGATTAGTAGTGTGTCCTTTCTTTTTTTTGTTGTGATATTGTTACGAATTACTCATGTTATTTTTCCATGTATCCCTTCATGGTAGATATGTACAGTTTGCACAGTATGTATATTCTTTCTTTTGTGTTAATCGGCACTCATTTTTTTATGGCACACCTGTCTGTCCGGGAGGGAGGGGGTGGGGCGTGGGTTAAAATATAGTTGTTGTAAAATCTTAATAAAGATATTTAAAAAAAAAAAAAGAAATTCACTGAAAAAAACCATAGGTTTCAGACATGTTATAGTTAGGAATTAGCATTTAAAAAACCTTTGAAATTCACTGAAAAAACCATAGGTTTCAGGCTTGTTATAGTTAGGAATTAGCATTTTAAAAACCTTTGAAATTCACTGAAAAAACCATAGGTTTTAGGGAAAGTTATAGTTAGTTGGACATTGCACTCGTACAAAACCCGTGAAATTCCCCGTTATAGTTAGTTCAGCTAACTATAACTCGCGCCCGCAATGCACTGCTGATGACGTCACATATTACATCACTCATGACATGGTCAGTGACATCACTGATGACATCACTGATGACATCTCAAATGACATCACTGATGACATCATCCATGTGAGAATTTAATGCATCTTCTCACACCCTAATATAACTTTTGATACACCCACTCTAAATTACAGACTGCCATTCTCAAAACCATACACACTCCAATACCAATAAGTACATACCCACTCACTGATTCTTAGGTCTACACACACACATCTACTCACTCACCCGTACAGTCACTCATACTTACAGTCACTCAGTACAGGACTATCATATGCACTCATACACCTATATAAACACTCACACAACGCAACTCATCCATAGAGGTACTCACACACCTAGTCAGTCATGCTAATAATTAATCACACTCCCATTTACTCACCTATACAGTTATACACACCAGCTCACTTACTCGTAAAAATACTAGCACATTCTTACGCTCCTATGCAATCACTGATGCAAACACACACTCATCCATATAGCCACTCTCACAATCACACACTCTCACTTATAGCCATTTATATACTCCAACACACATATATACTGCCTTTCACATATGTAGTTACTCACACATGTAGCACTGAGATATACATTCAATCACTAACACACCCATACACACACTCACCCACCCATACAGTCCATCACAGACGCACTCTTGAAACCATGCACCCAGTGAATCACCCACTCACACATCTATGCACAGAGTCACACACACCCCACCCACACAAACACTGAGGCACCCATACAGATACTCAGAGAACCAATCCATAACCCATATAGACACTCTTTTAGCTAGTCAGAAACGCATGCAGCTGCTTACACAACAACAGACAGACGGATACAGACATTCACACAGTTTAGTCACTCACCCATGCATCCAGTAAGATACGTTTAATCACTCACTTATAGACTCAGTCACGCACCTACTAAATCATCCATTCAGACGCTTATACACCCACTCATTCTTCAATATGCCTTTCCCTATATATATTAAACATATTTAAACTTTACACAAACACACAGTCACTGGATGATGTCATCAGTGATGTCATCAGTGATGTCATTTGAGATGTCATCAGTGATGTCATCAGTGATGTCACTGACCATGTCATGAGTGATGTAATATGTGACGTCATCAGCAGTGTATTATGGGCGTGAGTTATAGTTAGCTGAACTAACTATAACGGGGGAATTTCACGGGTTTTGTACGAGTGCAATGTCCAACTAACTATAACTTTCCCTAAAACCTATGGTTTTTTCAGTGAATATATATATATATTTTCCCTTTGTATTCGGCAAGTTTCCTTCAAGAGTCCTGATCACCATTGGTGCTGTGTTTACAGCGCTTCATCACGCGCTGTGTTTAATGATTCGGAAGCGGCTCCCTCCAAATAAAAGTATCCCACGTACTCCGGTGCAGTTTAATATTTTAATGAACATGCTAGGCAGGGCACAAGTGGCAACGTGTTTTGGTGCCCACACGCACCTTGGTCACAACGCTGACCATATTATGTCAAACTTTTTTTATACTCTTTCCGCATATCTCGTTTAATTTTATCTTTCCAGTTCAAAACTTTGCAAACGAGCAATTATAATTTACTTATTGTTTGATCTCCATTTTGGAGTGGTTTTTCAAGTACATGCTTAAACTGTTTGCTCACAGTTTAACCTTCTTTACATAATAAATTGATATATATGGATCATGGAATAGCTGTCAACCCATAATTTTCGATGCCTTATCATGTTCTGGCCATATAATATGTATCCTATTATCATGCTCACTCACTTCTAGGGGTTCTGCCAAAGTGGGCTAAATTTCCTTCTGTAAACTCAATCAGTTACTGCCCTCTCCAAGCATCTCTCTTCAGATTAACTTTTTATCATCTTATAGCCATTTTAACAAGTAAATCAATAGATCAAACCAGTACTGCTACTGCGACTCTCCCATAGAAGTAGTCCCTATGCTTTAGCCACTAACGGGTTTTCCCTTGCTGCTTCTCAAACAGCTTGTCCTCCTGGAAATAAACACAAAATATAAACATAATAATGGTTAAAATTCCTTCTCAGGACTGTTCTTTAAGAATTAAAACCATGATCATAGAACTGGCAACAAGAATCCTAAACATTTCATAGTTTAAAGGTGTACAAAAAGCTCCTTGTCAATGTTCAAACCTAGTGATTCCTTACAGTCCATTTCAAAAAGTACAGTGACTCTAGTCTTCTGAGCTCCTTCTCTCTGTCCCCCTCTCTTGTTCTTTTAGGCACACTTTCAATTACACTGTATTTCAAGACCTTGTGATCTCCTCCATGTATTTTATGAAAGTGTCTTGCCACTGGGTAGCTGCTGTCATTATGTTTGATCGCTCTTAAGTGTTGCAGGATTCACCTGTGTACAGGTAGAATAGTACTTCCTACATACCACTTAGGGCAGGGACACACTAGGGTGTATACTGCGAAATCAGTGTTGCATGTCAACTTTTTCTTTATTGTTATTGTTTTTCCAAATGAAGTTTTCAGTTCACTCCTATTCACCCCATTCTCACATGCCTTGCATTTCATGCACTTCTTAAAGCCTGGTTTAGGTCTAAGCCAAGTATATACCATTGATACCACCTTATTCTTAACTAGTAAGTCTTTCATAGATCTCGCTTTTCGATAGGTTATATGTGGTCTATTGGGACAGTTCATACCTAGGATGGAATCTTTTTTGATTAAGTGCCAATGAATGTTTAGCTAATGCTTTTCTAAGCATGATGTGTTTTTCATTATATGTGGTGATGAATCTTACTCCCTCCTATTCAGTTCCTTTCTTCCTAGTAGATTTGTCAGTGAACAAAATTTGTTCCCTTCTTAATTTCAATGCCTTTTTCTGTGCTTCTTCTAGTAATGGTCCTGTGCACCCTCTCTATCGCAGTCTAGTTAGCATACTGGATTGTGTTTTCAAGAAATAGTCCTCTGTACTGCAATTGCGTCTCGCCCTCAGTAATTCTCTATTGGAAATACTGTTTTTTAGTGTGTGCAGGTGAAAACTCCTAGCATGCAAAATGCTGTTCCCTGCCATTGGTTTCCTAAACATAGTAGTCGATAGCTTGGAATCTTTCATAATAACTTGTACATCCGAAAAAAACATCATTGTATTACTCATTTCACAAGTAAATTTCAGATTCAATGAGTTTGAGTTAATTCTTTCTACAAAAGCCCTGGCTGTGTTCTCATCACCTTTGCAGAGTGCGAACACATCATCAATGTAGCGCACCCACAGAACTATATGTTCAGTCCATTCTTTTAACTCTGGGCCATTAAGCGCCTGCTCCTCCCACCAGCCCATATGCAAATTCGCAAAGCTGGGGGCGAAGCAGGTGCCCATTGAGGTTCCTTGCTGCTGCTGAAAGAGCTCACCATTAAACAAGAAAATGTTATATCTCAAACACCATTCCATCATTTGTAAAATCATCTCATTGTGTTTGTAAAATTTCATGGCCCTGACTCTTAGAAAATGTTGTGTGGCTTTCAGACCATCTCTATGCCTCATGCTTGTGTACAGTGAGGTCACATCTAATGAGACAATGAGCATACCATCCTCCCATACTACATCAAAGATGGTATTCAAGAATTCTGTGGTGTCTTTTATATATGAGGGAAGATTTTGCACCAGCAGCTGTAAAACAATTATTAATGTAAATGGACGTATTCTCAAGCAAACTATCAATGGCTGCTACTATGGATCTCCCTGGTGTTTTAGCCTTGTTTTTATGAATTTTAGGAATGAGGTAAAACAGGGGTAACCTTGGTTCTATTTTTTTTCAAAAACTTCCATTCATCCCAATTGATCAGATCTGCATCTCTCCATTCTGTTAGTTGACTGTAAAACTTATCCTTCACTTTTTCGTACTCTGCTTTCGCAATTTTCGTGTAACATTCTATACCATTCAATTGAGAATATGCTTCTCTCATATACATTGCTTTGTGCCATAGGACTACATTACCTTCTTTGTCTGATAGTCTTACTACACAATCCTCATGCTTGCTCCACTTCCTGACAACCTGCCTGAATTTTCTGTTCTGCTGTTCTGCCTTTCTAGTTTTTACATTGGGTTTCATCTGTATTTTCTTAGGTTCAAAGGACATTAGGTCAGAGAAGACCTCTATCCCATCATTCATAGAGGGGGGGATGAATTTAGACTTTGCCCGAAATTCTGCATTACCGCCCTCTCCTATATCTATACTTGCCCTTTCCAACAAAAAAGTCTTGTTCGATTTTTCATATGTTCCTGGATTCCCTTCCTCTAGGGAAAGGAGGATTCCCAGACCTTGGGCATCCGCCACTTGTAAACTGTCTTGTTCATCTCCTTCCGTTTGCACCCCTTTCCTTGTTTTAGGTTTCATTTCAAAGAATTTCTTGAGTTTCAATTTCCGGATAAATTTATATAGGTCAACCTTAGTTTGGGCATAATCGAAACCTAAAACTGGGCAAAAGGAGAGGATCAATGATAGTACTTGCTCATCCTCTTGTGTTAACTCAATGTTAGTTAAATTAATTATCATGTTGGTTTCTGTAGTCACTTCTTGTAGCTGCGTGTCACTCTCCCCTTGGGTTCTTGGTCACTTCCCTTGTTCCCCTCTCCTTTGTTGCCGCCTCCTTTTTGTAGTTGTTTCTTGGGTCTGTGGTTTGTTCGCCTGTCCGTGCATAAAAAACGAAACTCTTCCTGTAGTGAAGTGCTTGTCTTATCTCCTCGACTCCACCCAACTCTGTCCCCTTCAGATTCGGTTTCTGTGTCAGAGCTGAAGTCGCTCAATGACTCTTCCTTCCTCAGTTGGTTCACTTCTCCCTGTCTTTGTCTTTGCATTGTTTCAAATCTTCTGGCAAATGTTAATATTTGCCCTCGTAAGTAATCCATTTTATCCCTGTGAAATTTATGGGCTTTTCTTTGTTTTACTCCTTCTTCATGTTTTGACATTCTCTGTTTCATTTCAGATTTGAATTGTGTTACTTTGCCCTTATGGTTTTCTTTACCAATCTGCTCATTGATTTGTTTTATTTGTTCCAGCAGATCGTTTCTCTCCAAATCTGCATATTTAATAAGTATGGTCATCATGTTCATAGAGCTTTGTGTGTTGCAATCCACCCATTCCTTTATTAAGTCAGGGTGTGGGTTATCATAGTTTGGGGTCATCATTATACGTAGCCTTCGTGGAATTCTTCACACTTCTACATACTTCTTCAGGGCTACCACATCCCACCATTTGGAGATTTCAGTCCTTGTCAGCCTTTCTAATTTCCTTAAATTATTTTGTAAAGATCCCCCTACTGTCCGGCCTCCTCCCGGGGTAGTAGGTTCCTCATTTTGACTGTTTTCAGTGTCAATGTCTCTGCAGATTTCTCCCTTGCTGCCAGTTCCTCTGCCTCTGCCATCGTGCATCATTATGTTTTTCAAACTGCTTCCCGCTCTTTGTGCTGAAATGCACTTCAGCCCTGGCTCCCGCTGTGGATTTATTATCGCTGCCGGGCTGGTCTCTTGCAGTGTAGCTGGTGTCTTCCGACCCCTCCCACGCTTCCCAACTCACCCGGTTTAGTTCTTCCTGCAGGTGGCCTGAGGGTTTTAATGTTCCCTCTGTGTTCAGCGAGTTTCCTTCAGGCGTCCCGATCGCCGGTGGTGCTGTGTTTACAGCGCTTCGCTGCATGCTTTGTTTAATGATTCGGAAGCGGCTCCCTCTAAATAAAAGGATCCCACAAACTCCGGTGCAGTTTAGTATTTTATTGAACAGGCTAGGCAGGGCACAAGCGCCAACGCGTTTCGGTGCCCACACGGACCTTGGTCACGATGGTGACAATGTGTCACCACTGTGCAAACGCGCCCCGTTGCGCGTTTTAAGTTGGGGGATTAAGTCCCCTTGAATCCTGAGGGTCCCTGGGGGCCAACTAGCCCACCAGGTACCTCCAGTAAGCGCAACAGAGTTGCATTTCAGAGAGGTGTAAAAAGGGGCATGGCCTCGGACCACCTCTCTGCAACGCAGCTCTGTGGCGCTTACTGGAGGTACCTGGTGGGCTAGTTGGCCCCCAGGGACCCTCAGGATTCAAGGGGACTTAATCCCCCAACTTACAACGTGCTAGGGGGCGCATTTGCACAGTGGTGCAGGGAGGGGGCGGGCCTGGTATAAGAAGTTAGCAATCCTGCTGTGTGGGACTTACTGGTGGTAATAAAATGGGTAGTTGGCCCCCAAGGTTGACGTTGGGGGCTAACTACTCCTCCTGTCAACCCCAGTAAATCCCACATAGTGGGATTGCTAAGAGGTGTTTCAGAGGCCACGCTCACCTTTCTCCACCACTCTGGAAATGCGACTGGTATGTTATAGCTAGAAATTAGCATTTAAAAACCTTTGAAATTCACTGAAAAAACCATAGGTTTCAGGGACGTTATAGTTAGAAATGAGCATTTAAAAAACCTTTGAAATTCACTGAAAAAACCATAGGTTTCAGGGACGTTATAGTTAGAAATTAGCATTTAAAAACCTTGGAAATTCACTGAAAAAACATAGGTTTCAGGGACGTTATAGTTAGTTAGACATTTCACTCGTACAAAACCAGAGAAATTCCGCCGTTATAGTTAGTTCAGCTAACTATAACTCGCGCCCCCGCAATGCACTGCTGATGATGTCACATATTACATCATTCATGACATGGTCAGTGACATCACTGATGACATCACTGATGACATCTCAAATGACATCACTGATGACATCACTGATGACATCATCCACGTGAAAATCTGATGCACCTCCTCACACCCTAATATAACCTTTGATACACCCACTTTAAACCATTGCGTGCGTCCGTCGGCCAACGGCCGTCGCGAGCACTACCTCTGTAGTGCTGCGAACATCCGTTGGCCGACGCGGCCCCGCCCACTCCGCTAAACCGCTGCACCGCGGCAGAATTGCCGCCGCGGTTAAGCGGTTAAAATGCAGACTACCATTTTCGAAACCATAGACACACCAATACCAGTTACTACATACGCACTCACTGATTCCTAGGTCTACACACACATCCACTCATTCACCCATACAGTCACTCATACATGTAGTCACTCATCAATACAACACTATCATATGCACTCATACACCTATACAGACACTCACACACCGCCACTCATCCAGAGTTACTCACACACCTAGTCAGTCATGCAAAGAATCAATCACACTTCCATTTACTCACCTATACAGTTATACACACACCACCTCACTTATTCATACAGATACTAACGCATACTTACTCTCTTATACAATCACTGATACAAGTACACACTCATCCATACAGCCACTCTCACAATCACTCACTCTCACATATAGTTATTTATATACACCATCACTCACATATACTGCCTTTTACATATGTAGTTACTCGCACATGTACCACTGAGACATCCATTCACTCACCAACACACCCATACACACACTCACCCACCCATACAGCTGTTTCCACATGCACTCTTGAACCCATACACCCAGTGAATCAACCACTCACACATCTATGCAAAGAGTCACACACCTCCCACCCACCCACCCACACACTCAGGCACCCATACAAATACTCAGGCAAGCAATCAATAACCCGTATAGACAGTCATAGCTACTCACCAACCCATGCAGCAGCTTACACAACAGACAGACTGATACAGACATTCACACAGTTTAGTCACTAACCCATGCATTCAGTAAGACACATTTAATAACTCACTTATACAGTCAGTCACGCACCTACTAAATCCTCCATCCAGACACTTATACACCCACTCATTCTTCAATACACCTTGGCATATATTTTTAAAACATATTTAAACTTTATAGAAACACACAGTCACTGGATGATGTCATCAGTGATGTCACTGACCATGTCATGAATGATGTAATATGTGACGTCATCAGCAGTGCATTGCGGGGGCGTGAGTTATAGTTAGCTGAACTACCTATAACGGCGGAATTTCTCTGGTTTTGTACGAGTGAAATGTCTAACTAACTATAACGTCCCTGAAACCTATGGTTTTTTCAGTGAATTTCTAAGGTTTTTAAATGCTAATTTCTAACTATAACGTCCCTGAAACCTATGGTTTTTCCAGTGAATATATATATATACTGCTCCAAATCGCCCAAAAGCGAGAAAGCACTCAGAAGCCAGCCTTCAGCTACAAGCCTTTATTGGTATGAACGGCTTCAGGCAAGCCGATACATATTCCAGCTCACTCGTCATCCAATGCCTGACGCGTTTCGGTATTCCTTCCTCAGAGGCTTACGACGGTGAAATGAGTGTGCAGTCTGACCTCCGTCCATTTATTAATCATAACACGTCCTTAAATTGGCTGCTCTATTGAGTCCTGTGCATGCTGGGACTTGTAGTCAATTAATGTGCAAATGTTACTGGCAAAAAATTAAAAGCCCTCAAATGGGCCTCAGCATGCCGTCGCCATTCTCAATCCTGCTTGGCCAATCCACAAAATGGTTCAGGTGAATCCCATACATGGGGCCTCCAGGGATACCTTACCTGAGGAAACGCCTCTGTGCAGGCCGCTGGTTGAGTGCGCTTTTGCCTGTGGGCATTCAGGAGCAGTGAGATTATATGCAGCAGCCCAGCCGCGAAAGGCGCACCACCCCATGATGGTTGGGGGCCCTGGGGCCGGAGATTCCTCTGAGCCCTACTAGGAACCGGCGGCCGATGGGATGATGTGTTGGGACGTGCTGCCGAGGCCCATCCAGGGCTTGTAAAGACAGTATTAATTATCGTGTATCCATACAAGGAATCATCGGTATGACACAGACTACAAGGCCCAGTGAATATTGCGTTTAACACATTTGTGTAGCCCATCTGAGGACAGTCATTAATTAATTATAGTGGGCGTGTCATACTTCACAAACTTTTGTCGAGCCTCTGAAGAAGAGCAATTAGCTCAGAAACGCGTCAGGCTTTTTTAATGATCGACATAAGAGCTGAAATCTTATCGAGAGACGAACCCTACCTTACCTGAGGAAACGCCTCTGTGCCGGCCGCTGGTTGAGTGCGCTTTTGCCTGTGGGCATTCAGGAGCAGTGAGATATATATATATATATATATATATGTACTCAATAATCTTTTGCACATCTAACTGAATGTACCATTACACAAACAGCCTAGGAGAAAAAAAAACCTCGGCATTCTAGTCACACATGGCGACACATGCTGGCTAATTCATAGTATCAAAACAAAAAGAGGCCGACAATTTCTACCCATATCTACAAATAGAAAAAAAATCCAGCCACTTCCTCGTGGTATCACTGCCACAGTCTTGTGTCTCGTGATTTGATACTGGATTTGATACTGGACATGTATGTTCCACAAGATGATTATTAAATGTAGAAAAACAAATTGTGATTTGAACAATTTCATATTGTTGTTGAAATCCCTTTTAAAAAGTACAAAGATTTGAACTTATGCGTATGGAGGTAGGACCTACCCATCCTAATGGGAAATTACAAATTACTATGTGCTGCTGCTATGAGATTACTAGCGTCATTTAAGGCATTGACAGGAGAACAGGTCCCTCTGAGCCCAGGCACAGTACAACACTGTAGAGCTTGAACTCATTCGTACTGTGATATTTAATATGCTCAATGTCCGTGGGTAGGGAGGAAGTTTAGTTCAGGGACTTATTTATCAGAAGATTGCCAAATAATTATCTGTGTATTTGTGCTTGGTGAGTGGATGAAGGAAGGTGATATGGTCAGTGCGGAGGGTTGTTGCTGTGGCTGAATCCTGTGTGAGTTCAGATTTCAAAGGTCACAATGAAGGAATCAAAAGGGGAGTGGAAGTCAAAAAAGTTGGTAATGTTGGTAGTGTTGTGGCATGTGGCTCAGGCAAGCCATACCCACCACAAAAAGGCTCGCTATTGAAGGTTTTGGGTCCGCTGGATGTCAAGGGTAGACCAAGGTAAATATATTTTACACCATGATAATCTCATGTGATTTCTGGCGTTTCAATTTACGACTGTCAGTCAGAATGCCTCAGATTACACCATTACACCATATTGCGTAATTGAGGCTTTGTATGGTTAAAACTCCTATTGTAGTAGCAGGCAAAGACTGTAAATGAACGGAACACACGCTGCTGCTGTTTGTGTCATGTGCAAATATGTCGGCCACCCTTTTGCACAATTTTTTCTATCACGAAATGCTCCCTCACACCAAAAATGGGCGCGAGGATGCATTTCCTACTGTTGTATCTCTGAAAATGGCTATGCTGCCACTTTCAATTTCTGGATTGTCATGCCTACTATTGTAATATCTTGACTTTCTTTTTATATGTTTTGTATGATGCTCAGGATTTGTTTTACCTTATGCTTTGTTTTATGCTTTATTCTCGCCTTCTTTTCCTTATAATGGATTAAGCATTTTTGTTTAAGTAATTAATTCACTTTAACTGCCTTTTCCAACATGTGTTCTGCATTGCTGTATCCTAACAACTTTGGTTTTTGTATTTTTGTATAAAATCCAATAAAGCACTTTGAAAAAAAAAATAGTGCAAAATGCCAACGTTGACATTTCGAGTAATATTGCGTATGTTTCTGCATTTTTTGGGCATTTTACATAATTTCTGGAAAAGTAAATTACGCAGTCACCCAGGCTCAGTCAAGGTGCGTGGTATAAAAAGCGTGAGGAGAAGATTTGTTGGAGGGTTTGTAAAGTTTACTTGAGGGGAGAAAGAATAGCCATTGCCATGGATGTGCTTGGTTGAAAGGTGAGGTATTGAGAAATGGAATGGAGAGGCAGGGGAGAATCAGTGTAGTTGTGAGGTGGAACATGGTAAAAATTGGCCTTTGGGTGAGAGACACTCGATTCATTAATGTACCTTTCCCAGATGCGCTGTGTGGAAACCAAGCAGTCAAAACACATATGCCGACCCGAAGGTTTTAGAGCGCTTTACATGAGCACCTGTTAGGTTTCAAATTTTTTGTTCTAGGCACCGGAGATTAATAAATTTGCCCGGAATCCCAGGATGTTGAGCAGGGTCGGATTGGGATCACAATTTGGCCCGGGCACTGACGAAAAAAGTGGTCCACATTCGCGGGGCGTGGCCCAGATTCATGGGGCGTGGCCCACATTCGCGGGGCGTGGCCCACATTCGCGGGCATGCCCTTTCATGAAACACGTAAGGAATGTAAGTGGGAGGATATTGTTCTTGGGAAGGACACAGGGCCAAGGTGACAATGTCCTACAAGCTGAACAACTGAAAAACAGCGAGGCCCCTTTCTCTTAAAAAATTATTCCCCAGCCCTCCAGCGCAGGAGCACCTGAAAAGCAGCGAGGCCCCTTTCTATTACAAAATTATTCCCCAGCCCTCCAGCGCAGAAGCACCTAAAAATCAGCGAGGCCCCTTTCTATTAAAAAAATATTCCCCAGCCCTCCAGCGCAGGAGCACCTGAAAAACAGTGAGGCCCCTTTCTCCTAAAAATTATTCCCCAGCCCTCCAGGCAGGAGCACCGGAAAAACAGTGAGGCCCCTTTCTCTTAAAAAATTATTCCCCAGCCCTCCAGCGCAGGAGCACCTGAAAAGCAGCGAGGCCCCTTTCTATTTCAAAATTATTCCCCAGCCCTCCAGCGCAGGAGCACTTGAAAAACAGCGAGGCCCCTTTCTCCTAAAGAATTATTCCCCAGCCCTCCAGGGCAGGAGCACCTGAAAAACAGCAAGACCCCTTTCTCTTAAAAAATTATTCCCCAGCCCTCCAGGGCAGGAGCACCAGAAAAACAGCGAGGCCCCTTTCTCCTAAAAAATTATTCCCCAGCCCTCCAGCGCAGGAGCACTTGAAAAACAGCGAGGCCCCTTCGTCCTAAAAAATTATTCCTCAGCCCTCCAGTGTTAATGAAAACACTGCTTCAGGACTGCGTGGGCCCCAGGGGGGGCCGAGGTGAAAATGGCTCAATGGCCTGAGCAACACCTGGCCCCCAGGGAGGCCGATTCTGGCACACAATCACCCCTCCCCAGCCCACCATCAGCGTGATTGCTTGGCAGGGCAGGGGGTCATGGAGAGGCCACAGCTGATCATCGCTGAAGGGCCGCACAGCGAGGCTGCTTTCCTCTCCCTGTCAGTGCTCTCTGTGGACTGGGAAAGGGGGAAAAAACGGCCCACAGAGGGCACTGAGACACCGGCCCTTCGGCCAATGCCCAAGTGCCCGCATTACCAATCCGTCCCTGATGTTGAGCCGCCACCAAGACTCCAACCTCGTTCCCCAGTTTCTAAGTCGTGAGCTTTGGCGGTTATGCCGCATCCTCTCTGAAAGAAGGAAACTCACCACTCAGGGGACTCAGGGTTCGAGGGTGAAGATGGGTAAAGTCCGGGGGTGCGCTGGGTGGCTGTTAATTGGGGACAACGCGTCCAGAGCGCTAAGGGCCACAGTACACGTGGTGCATTTGACATGGGCAGAGGGCAGCAGTCAGCTAGGCACCGAGTTCAAAGCATCACAGGGGTCGCAGTTCACAGGGTGAACGGTGCAGTTTTTAAAATTGCTTATTATAAAGAAAATCTCATTAAACTCTTCAAAAGAAAACTGAAATGCAATTTATTATTGTAAGCTTTCCGCTCATAGCACAGGTATTGTTTTCCTGTTTTATTACGAAAGTTCCATGAGATTCTCCTCCCACCCGCACAGTTTTTAAAAATAGATCTTCAATTTATATGGAAGATCTTTTAAAAAGCACTTTTAGAAAAAATAAACTCAGAATGGCTTTACGGCCTACAAGGTATTTTAAAAATAAATTTAATATTCTGCCTATTCTAAGATAGATTTACTTATTAACATCTATAGCTCAATATAGCAGCTGTCTGTTTCTCTTACTGGAACTGCACTCTCCTGCAGCTCAGATGGTTTTTCTGTAAAATTGGTCAAGGCAGACGACAGATTAAATAATCTACCTCAGTGGTGGCAGCGTGTGGTTTACCCTCACTATATTGCATACACTACATCATATGACAATAATATTGAATTCACTACAACGACCTTACCACGACTGCACAGGGTAAGGGTAGCTAACTAGATGTTGAGGTAAGAAC
The DNA here is from genome assembly GCA_963921515.1 of Calotriton arnoldi. NCBI lineage: Eukaryota > Metazoa > Chordata > Amphibia > Caudata > Salamandridae > Calotriton > Calotriton arnoldi. Next base: position 66,019 of record CAWUFW010017562.1, read on the forward strand.
AGTAAATAAAAACCTATCACCAGATGTAGTGTTTAGGTCGATATAGCGGATGCAAAATTAATGTAGGTCGATGTTATTGAGCTCAACATATTGTCATAGCACCCGGCTTTTAGGAAACAACTGTGAACAAGTTGTCTATCAAAAAGACTTTAAAGGAGATTTAATATGCAAGCAACTGCAAGGCAAAGTCTCAAGCTACAGTGTTCCTACTAAACACGTGAAGAAGCCCCATACATCAACACTAAGGAAAAAGACCATTCATCAGGGGAGATCAAAATGAACTAGCACCTCAATGGCAAAACCATTGATGCTGCCTACTTTGTGGTGGTCATGCTCAAATAGTGTGCAGCAGGACTTCACGAGCCAGATCAAGTTCTCCATGTCCGGGCTACCATGGTGAGGAGGTGATGGGGTTCTGTCGCGAAGTGTCGGAGACGAGCAGAAGTGATGGGGCTCAACTAATCACGAAGGCAAGAGAAAGGGATGTAAGAAATGAGCAACAGAGATAGCAAGCTTATTTTAATTAATTTAATATTTTATGGGAGGAATTACAAAGCACCATACCAGTCCCCTGGACAGCGGTGCACTTTACACTGGACAGAGAATTACATGATGTTCTGGTTACAGATGCATTAGGGACATTTATGAAAGTGAGCACATAAAACAATGTAATGTTATCATTAGTAGGGTACATTTAAAAGAACCGTGAAGAATTATATTTTGAAAAGGTGGGGGTTGGGGGGAGTGTTGAGATTCTTGATCCATTTGTCAATTTTACCTCTGCAGATTGGCCGGTGTGTGCTTTTCAGGCTGTTGAGAGGCTCATGGTGAAAAGGAAGGTGTTATGTTCTGTCATGAATATTAGACATGAGAGGATCAATGCATGGGGAAAGAGAGATCATTTGTTAATGTGGGGGTAAAACCCAGCCCAAAAAAAACCGCAAAGTACACTCTACACAAAACGTCAGACTAGACCTATGGTAGAACTAACAGTTGGCAGACGACATCCACAGGCCCTTCATCACCTCTCCTGACTCCTCAATATTAGTTAGCTACATCCTTCTACATTAACAAAGAAGTGGTCATCCCTATATTCAGAAAAACATTAGCAGACCTTCACTCTATTAAACTATTACCAAATGTCCCTTCTACCATTCTTCGCCAAGAAACGTGAAATGCTCATCTACAAGTTACAGGCCGCCTACCTTCCTACCAGCAACCAAGCCAATCTCTTCAGAATGAATAACACATGAGGCAATCCACTACTACTGCCCAAAAGCATATCTCCACTTCCAGCAGCCCAACCCTTCACAATCACCTTTTCTCTATCCTAATCCTACTTGATCTCTCTGCTGACTTGGACGCTACAGACGAGACTATCCTCCTGCCCACTACTGGACAAGGGCACCTCTAACTCTGTCTATCATGGTGCTCCAAAAACATCCCAGTGTTGGTTGCTTGCGCCACCTATAGCCACTCTATGATTTCCTAATTGCAGCTGAGGGCTACAGGAAGGGAAGGAGTAGAAATACCAAAAACAGAAATAAACCAGACTGAAAGAATCCAAGTTACAGTTTGATATCGGTGGTACAAAGGGTAACGCCCACGGTACCAAATGACAGCTGCTGCACATCTTCTAATAGACGTCCATGTTCGCTAGAAGACATCACTCCATCATTCAGCATCTCTAATCCCCTCTTTGCCAATGGCACACAATTTTTCTTCTCACCATCCCTTGGTCCTGCCTTCAGACGGGTATCAGTGATGGCGTCTTTACTACCCACCAGTAACACTGCTGCCTTATGTTCAACTGAGACAACATAAGCAAAGACATATTCTACAGACATAAAAATCAATCACACACCCACCTCACTCCCTCAGATACATCTGTATCTTTTATCCGTATAGTAGGAGTCCATAAGTGTGTCTCTCTTCATTCATTATCAGGATCACCTCAGCACCTTGCCTCAACCCGACAAACATCTGAAAAATCAGACTCTGATCTCAAAATCCACTCTACCAATACCATATCCAATGCTCAAGCCATCAACAAGCTTGACCACTGCTACAGCCTGCATGCAGGCCTTCCCCTTTACCATTTTCAGTCTCTACTAAACTGCTCTACTTTGACACAAAACATACACTTTGTCCCACCCTGAACCTCCTCGCGTCCTAATAACAAGCAAATCAGGACCCCGTTCAACCCTCCGCATCCCAAAATGTGCACATCCCAAAGCTCTCATGCTCCCCAGCGGGGTTTCCATCATTTAAACAACTCAATCTTGAATGTCCAACCCTCAGATTAAGAGCCCCCTCATCTGATTTTTAAAAACAAGTTTGAAGGTGCCTTTCTACTTCATCCACTTGCTACGGGGAACAAGACACTGAATCTCTCATGGAAGGGCCACCTATCGACTCAGTAAGCTTGACTGTATATAACTTCATATCCAACTTCCAACCCTACATTTTTACATGCATATTGCTGTGTCAAGCGTTATCGTTTTTCTTCCACAGACTACAGTATTTCTGGTACAAATGTACAAGAGAGTCTTTTAAATAGAAAACATAAATACCTTTAAGTGCAAATAGCGGTTAAGATGGCAGGGCTGGGACCCAAAATGGACAGTAGCTCTAAAGACAGACTGCCCTGTGCAGCCTCTGATAACATACTTCCAGATTTTGATGGGACAATGTCTATGCTCAGTTAATGGCCTCCAGTGCTTAATTTGTAAAAAATATAAGTGCCAGAGTCCTAGTCAGGAACCCACTGCAGCTTGCACCACCCTTGGCCCCTGCCAGCGTCACCAATAAAAAAGGACCAACACAACTACTAACCATCACACCCTATAAGTGTGGCAATTTAGATGATTCCAGGTCACCCGAAGCTATAAGAATGGCTTGGGCGGCAGGAAGTAGTCATTTTTAATGTTTGTTGAATTATAAACAACTGTGTTCATCTGTAAATTAGACAAACACAGCCACCATGTGGCAGACTGTAATGAGTTCCGGTGTTGACAATTAAGTGCTGGTGCTCAGCACCGAAAATCACGGCCCAAATTAAGCACTGGGCTTGCCCAGCCTCTATTAACAGGCTGACCAAACTCTAATAACTGATTCTATGGCTACTGAAAGCAGACTGCTAAGCCTTCAGTAACAGACTCGGCAGGAAGTGGAAACAACGTCCAGCCTATGGTTTCAGGTTGCAATCTTCTGATAACGGACTGCCATTCTATCAGGAAAGACTGGCGGCATTTTGCAACAGACTGGTAGCAGACTGTTCAGACCTTTCTGTGAGACTGCCCAGTCTCTCAATACACACACTATCTTGGACAAGAGATATCTGACAGCAGATTGTTTGGCAGCTGACAACAGACTGTCAAGCAGTCAGGGGCGGCCCCTCTGTAATGACGGAGGAGCGTCGCTCCACTCATCAGAGTCAGTCACAGAAAAATAAAATGATTATGAAACAATATAATGTTATTTTTCTGTAACTGGCTCTGGTATGCGTGCAGGGCGGGCCGGGCCATGACAAGCAGGTGGTGGGCACTTGGAAGTGCGCATGTAAGTTTCGCCAGCTGTTCTTGGCCAGCCAAACAGACATGCGCACTTCTATTTCTCCAACCCAGCTGTGTTCACAGCAGGGTTGGAGAAAAGCTGAAGACTACAAGGCAGTGTCTGAGCGACAGAGCAGGGTCCTCAGACCAATCCTGGTGCTGCTCTCATAGCATGAGAGCAGCGTCTGGATTAGCCGGGCAGCCTCTGCCTTCCCAGAGACTGCTGGGAGAGCACTGAGGCGGCCGTCAGAGGCAGCAGCAAAAGGTTAGTTTTTAAAAATGATTATTTTCCCGTCCATTACCTCCCGTCCGTCCCCCGCCCTCCCCTCCATCCCCCACCCCCCTACTTTCGTGTTATGGCAGCCGCCACTGCAAGCAGTGCTTAATTTGTAAAACAATAAGTGTCAGGGCACTCGCCAGGAGGTCACTGCAGCTTTCACCACCCATTGCTACTGCCGGCACTGTCAATAACAGTACCTGCACAACTACTAACCATCACACTGCTACAAGTATGGCAATTCAGACTATAACAATATAGAATATAGCTATATGAATGCCTTGGGCGACAGGAATTAGTTATTTTACTGTATATTGAATTAATAAACAACTGTTGATTTCCTCATCTCGAAATAGCACAAACATCGCCATCATGTGACAGCTGTCATAAATGCCAAATAAGTGCCGGTGCCAAGCACCGGAAAACACCGGCTCAAGTTAAGCAGTGCTGTCAAGTCTTTATTAGCAGGCTATCCCTCTTCTGTTAACATGTTTTCCAGACTGTTGTTCGTCTGAGGGTGGATTTGGCCTTTAGTGCTGAAAAAGTGAGCTGGGATAAATGAAGCAGAGCCTCTATACAGACACTTGTATAGATGGAAACTTCTTCAGCTACGGAAGGGCCTAATCAGGAACCAATAAAACAAGTAAATAAAGAACAAGAAATCAGCAGAATGTGAGCCGCTACTTGCTTCCGGTAAAGGATTGACCCTGGGACTGAGCATAAGAGGAAAGAGAAGCAGGCAAGAAGTCAGAGACAGTACAAGGCACCTCTCCCTCTCCTCTCTTCCCTCTTCTTCAGGGGCATAACTTGGTCAAAAACATTAGGGGGATGCAAGTCTGAAATTACCCAACTAGCAACATGATGGACCCAATTGAAAAGAGTAGCGAGGGTCTGAGGTCACTGAATAGAATTATAGACAAGCTTGGGGGCATTAGTTTTAAGTTATTTAGTAAAGTAAGGACATTCTTGGTAGCAATAATATAGTCTTAAACCACAACACAAGTTAGCATAGAACTCCAAAGGTCTATTATGTATTTGCAAACCGCAGTATACTACAACGAATTCTTTTTAGCACATGCTTAAAAGGCGCAATAGAACACCTATAATTGGAAGCAAACAGCTTTTACCTGAAAAATGAATTTGAGTGTTTTAAGTTCCATCATACACCCAGGTCACTGCGTCACAAAAGGACAAAAATGTGAAATTAAAAAAGAACACTTTAAAAGGGGTGATTCTCTTTTTTTTATTGTCTCTTGTTTATGCTACTTATTCTGATGTCAGGGTCAGCTTTAGAGCTGGTGGCACCCTGTGTGGCAATGTTTTTCCGTGCCCCCTCCCTCCAATGACCTCCTTCTCCACAGGTTTCCTCACTACAACCATCCACAATTGCCCTTCATCTCTCCATAGCCCCTCTTGCCAACGCATTTTATTTGTATTATAGTGCTATTCCTACCAGTGTAAGGTGTCAAAGCACTGTACATTACACATAAACTATGCAGAGACAATGAATCATACGTGTGTAAATCAGTCTGTAGGTAATGTTACATAAGGCAATGAGGATTACAAGGTGTAGGAATCACATGTTGTCCATACTAGTAGGCAGTATATTTTAAGAGTGATTGGTCTTAAGAAACATAAACTTAGGATTTAAAACATTCCGTTGGGGTTGGCTATGCTAATGAGACTGTATTTCTATCCAAACCAATCATTTTTTAGCAACATTAGGATAATGAAAGACCATTCTAACCTATACCATGCAGTTTGCATGCAGCTCTTTGATGACAGTTTATAGGCCACTCTGGTAATTTACTTAGGATTGGTATTTATGAACAGCAAGTAACAAAACGACTTCTGTGACAAATACAGAAACTCACTGAGCTATCCACATACATATAGTTCTGTGATCTACATGGTACACGTTCTTTGCAGAAGGCACATTAACCCTCTGCACTACAGTCAAAACTGCCACTAGACAAAACTCCAGTCTCTCTCCAGCAGGAGCATAACTTTTAATCACCAACATTATCTTGAGATTTTTAATGTTGCCTGAATCCTGCTGAAACACACACGGAACTCTGCTGCAGCAGATGCTTTTAAACCAAGTTATTTTCTAACACGGTGCCCCTCAACTCAGCGCCCCAAACTCAGCACCAGGTGCCCAACGCCCTAAAAGCCAGCCCTGTCCGATGCCCACCGTTGGTCTCTCAAAACGACATGCCCAAGTTTTAAACTTCAAATGCACAGTCCCAGAATCATGTAAGAATCTAGTTTTTATTGTCTGACTTTCTTACAGTGATGCTGATAACTGACAGCTGCTTCAAAGAACTTGATGGCAGGACAATACATTCATACATACATGAAACTCATACATCAGAGTTTTCGAACAAGTCGAGTACATATACATGGCAAGTGCATATGCGGCCTGTGGTAGACAAAAATGTAAAAAATATACACCTGAAGAGCATCAGTCTCCCCAATTGCCTGGTCCACCTGCCTTCTCACAAGCGAGCACAGCACTCCCAGAACACACTGAGGAGAATCCCAATTGTAGGTAAAATCACTAGCATGCAGAGACTGCCTATGTTATGATGCTGATCACGCACTGGACCCCGAATGCTGTGTCACACCCTGACAAAGGCACGAAAGAATGAGTTATAGTAAGGTCACTGAGGGATCACCCCAACACCAGCAGCACAGTGGAGTAAGTGACAGGCAGAGAGAGACCCGAGACCCATTGCTCTTGTGCTATTGTGCCAATTTCATTCGGATGTGTGCTTTGAACTCAGGGCACTGCCTGTTCTCTCACGTACTCCCTCCTCCTGGACCCAGTAACGTTGATAAAATAAATACATGATTACCAGCACCAGAACCGATTGCTGCCTCGTAACTGACAGAACAATTATTTGGGGTGGTGTTCCACCCCATACTCCCCTGCCTGAAGCTACGCCCCTGCTCCTCCCTCCTCTCCTCCCTCAATAGTGCCACCAAGATTTTACAGAAGTTGTATGATGGTACAGCGCATCCCTGAACAAAGCATGCCTGTACCACGCGGTCTCTACCACAACCGCGTCTTTAGCACACATGCCTTTAGCACGCATGCCTTTACCCTGAGACCAAAAAATGAAGCCCATGCCCCAAAACCTACCCCAACCCCAGTCCCCTGCCCTGAGCCCTATAAGATATCCCCTACATCCCTAAACTACCCCGACCCTGCTCCCTGCCCTTTAAACTGTCCCTTTTCCACCTCTCGGCTCAACCCTAAAAATTAACCCCATGCCCCAAAAACTACCCCGACCTCAGCACCCCTGCTCTGAGCCCTAAAAAACTGTTCCCTACCTCCGTGAGGTGCCCCAACCCAGCCCCCCACCTGCCCTGAAGCCTAAAACTGTCCCCTGCTCTGAGCCCCAAAAACTATCCCTACATCCCTAAACTACCCCTACCCTGCCCCCTGCCCTGTAAACTGTCCCTTCTACCCCTGCCCTGAGCCCTAAAAATTAAGCCCACACCCCAAAAACGACCCGTCCCCAGTCTCTCCTGCCCTGAGCCCTAAAAACTATACCCTACATCCCTAAACTATCCCGACCCTGCTCCCTGCCCTGTAAACTGTCCCCTTTTCCCCGCCCTTAGCCCTAAAAAATGTCCCTCACCCTAAAAACTACCCCGACCCCCTCCTGAGTCCTAAAACCTAACCCCACCACAAAAAACTACCCCCTCCACCCCCAAGATCAAGCCCCAGCCCCACTTACCTCACTGTGTCCTCTCCTGATTCCCGATAGTCCTTCCTCTTCCTGTCTTCCCCTTCCTGTGCCTCCGCTCGGCAACTAGAAAGCGCATTACCTTACCCACACATATGTGTTGTTAAGGCAGATGTGTGGTTAAGGCAATCGTGGTACGCTTGCGAGTAAACAATACGCGTGGCTCAGCCCACATGGTTAAGGCCATTTCCCTTTTATAGAATATCTGTTCAGAAAGCAGTATCCAGAGCAGGATGTAGGTTGATGGTTCGACACTCACTAAAAATTCCATAAGCAGGGCTGGACTGGGGACCCAAAGCAGCCCCAGAAAAAATGCTCAAACAAGCCACGCTACCTTCATCTCCTTGCGCAATCTCTCTTTCCAAGCATTCATTCTATCTCACCGTCTACCCTCCCTCTCTATTCCCTCGCTGATCACTTTCTTTCTACCTTCCACCTCCCTATTTTTCTCTCTTGAAGCCTCCTGCAATTAAGCTCTGAGAGTGGGAGAAAGTGACAGAGGCACCAGGAGAGGCCCCTGCCCTAAAAGCCAGCAAGAAGGGTCTCCAGCCCTTGACGGAGGGAAATGCCTGGTGGAATAAAAGGCTTATCTGACCTTGCCCATAAGAAGCCTGCAGAGTTCTCACAGCAACCGACTATTGAAAACTGCTTGTGCTCTCTCTCTGTTCTCCTTTCCATCACAATATTAAGTGGTGAGAGCAAGACAGGCTAAAAGCACTTCTCTGGTCACTCGTGCACAACACCAAAATGCTTCCCACATACACCTTACTTCAAATGCAAAACTATTGTAACGAAGTAATCCCCCCAGCCCCGTAGCATGCTCTTAATTTAGCAATGTGCTTTAGTGCCTTGTAAGGGTAGGAAGCACTTTACACACATAATTTCATTTACGAAGGGACACTAGTAATGAGAAAGTGAGACAGGCAGGGAGTATGCAACAGAGGTGAAAAAGAAGCCACATATTGAACAGGAGAAGCATCTTGGGAGTCTGGGACAGAGCAGCAGATGCAGGTCGGCGGCTTAAGTCTGTGCAACAGATGCACAAGTGGAGTGTGCAAAGATGAAGCTGGAGAAAGTTGAACTGCACAAACTAGGCAGGAGAAAGGGAGTTAGCTAGATAATCTGGAGTTATTGCGTGAGATTGGTGGGAACTAGCTCGCCATTCCTTTACCATCTACTTACTCTGGTCTGAAAATCAATGGAATGCCTATCCCATTTCTGCCCACTTAGTATGCCACCCACAATGTGTCAATTGTTACAGGTGGCTCTATGTAAGCACCAAGGGAGCTAAACACACATGGACAAACGTTTATCAAGTTTTGGGTAAAGGTGCGCGCTTTGAGGCATTCACTCCCTAGGATCAGGATGCCCCTCCCTTCTTTGCCTTCCACTGAATATTACCGATGTAAAGAGGCTCCATTTGTGGGCCTGATGTAGGAGAATGGATTTGGACCTGTCACTTCCAGTGAAGGCCATAGTTTGAACATGCAGAAAGGTTTATAAGCCCAGCAGATTTTGCTGTTGGACAATGACGCAAAATATTATGGGGGCCTCCTCTTAGAGGATCTTGAGGCTTGGGTATCTGACAATAACATCATGCTGATAAGCCACACATAAATATATTCATAATAGGGTAGGATCTCTCGTATATGACTTCAGAAAATGTGCAAAGCTTTTGCCTGGGTCCGTCTCAAAGCCCCTATTTGAGGTAATCAGAGCAAAACTGATACCAACGATTTCATATGTCTCAGAAGTCCTGTATGGTAGGGATGCGCAGATCCTCGACACTCTGGTCTTAAGTACATATCGGAAGATCTTTTTATCACCCCCAGCATCCCAGTCTCAAATATGGCTGGAGTTTGGACTCCTCAACCAAAAAGAAACAGACCAGTGGTCATTTGTAAAATTCTGTCACAGACATCGTAGTTCGAAACCTGACACATTAAATAAACTCCTATGGACAGAAATGCAGAACCAGGTAGTGTTTCTGGCACCCAGGGCATAAGGATGCTTGTTTCCAGTCCAGGGAGGACCTGGCTTGGCAGTTCGGGCTGGACTGTTCACATGAGGCACAGGGTCAAGACTGATTTGCATATGGCTGGGTTCAAACTGGAATGGCATGGTGAGCAAAAAAACGATGGATTTAGGCCCAGATCTCTGTACTGGGGTGAATGTATGACATTGTTCTGCATTCTGTCCATCAACTGTTGGTTTTGCATTTGTCACCCCGAGTGGGACGGGTATGCCCAGATGTGGGTCCCGTGCTCTCCATGCCACTGGAATCAAGCTATCCTAGCTGAAAAGGGGTGAAACCCCGAAACCGGTCCTAGGATGCTTGTTTCCAGTCCAGGGAGGACCTGGCTTGGCAGTTCGGGCTGGACTGTTCCCATGAGGCACAGGGTCAAGACTGATTTGCATATGGCTGGGTTCAAACTGGAATGGCATAGTGAGCAAAAAAACGATGGATTTAGGCCCAGATCTCTGTACTGGGGTGAATGTATGACATTGTTCTGCATTCTGTCCATCAACTGTTGTTTTTGCATTTGTCACCCAGGGCATACCTGGATCAGGCAATCATAGATCTGCAACTAGGTGCTGTATGGAACCAGGCAACTATTTTCTCGGCCTTCAAAACTGTAGTAAGCAAAGCCATGTGGCATCTCTCCTTCATTATTGACAAAAGCATGCTGGCTAGACAAACGCATGCTTATTTGGTTATAAACACTTACAAGGCCCTGCATTCCCAACCCTATCTGGCAGCTGGCCTCTCTGCAATGGTGAAATGGCAGATCTTCAGGTATCGACTTGGAGACCTACCAACTCTAGATCTGGCCCAAGATGGCGGAATCCGGACGGCAGGAACAAATGCCGGTTATGCAACTATCACTGGGAAACCATCAAACACATAGCATGTGCCTGTCCTACTCTCCTGACAGAGCTTAGATATTGGAACAAATCAATCTTCTTAACAAGAGGAATCAGAACATGTAGAAGAGCAGTGAGCGAGTCTCAGTTAGCTACTGATCTTAGACTAACCGCTCGCTTTGTGCAAATTCCTGTCTTGCGCAGCAAAGAGACTAAAAGACCAACCAGCAGTGTTCTCCTGAAAACTTTGAGTATAAGATCACCACCACACTAACCTGTCCATTGGCTCCCTGACCCACATCGAGTCTTTTAGCATACCACGGCCGCACTTTTACCCTAGTGACTTGACTTTATGAATTGGTGGCAACGTAAGTAGCTTTATAGGTATAGCACTCACGTTTACTATCAAAATATTCTCTACGTAGTTGTATGCACTGGCTTCATCAAAATAGTATTCAGACGTATTCCTTTGTTTGTATTTTTAATCCCAATAATATTTTTTTAACGCACACTGATTTGCTTTTAGCGCATCTAGGGGTATATTCACAAGAACGTGTGATAACTACCGCAAGAGTAGCGTAACGCAACTTTCATTATCGCAGCCCATCGCGGGAAAATAACCCCGTGTCAACGTGGAATTCACAACAAGGCGGTAGCATGCGATAGTCACCAGATAACGCGTCAAATGTCAACGTGAAAATCAACGCCACGCCAAAATATTGCGAAACGCGAACGCGAGAAATCATGCGATGAGGCCAATCGCGGTACAAAAAGTTGCGAAAACCAGCCTCAGGCATGCAAATCCCACGCGTCTGGTGGGAAATTGCACCATAAAAACCACAGACACAACACACCAGAAACAAGCCAAAGCACGAAGCAACATGGATGCACCCTGACCCAGCGCAGAGGGCAACGCAAACCCCACAACCCTCACAGACCACCAGCAAGGAACAACTGGCTCGGGGAAGGCCAAGGAGAAAAGGGAGAGGAAGACGGGGTGCAGACCGCAGGAAAACAAGACCAGTGTCAAGGAGGAGACAGAACACTACCAGCAACTGACCCACAAGCCGATCACCTGGAATGAAGTCGGAGTGCCCAGGAGGCCAATCCAGGAGGCCAAGAGGCGCCGGCAGGACCTGAAAACCTAAGCCAGGTACAAACCCGCTGCCAACAGGAAGGCAGCAACGGCGACAGGAGGTGGCAGTCCAGCGCCACAGGAGGAGCTGGAGGAAACCTAGGCCACAGTCATCAGTGTGGAGACGGTGCAAGGAGTAGGGAGTACGGACACAGCCCGACAGGACCTGACACAACAACAACAGGGTGAGGATCCAACAGGGACTGGGGGGACAGGGGGTGATAGGCACAATGCCACACATGCACAATGAGGTGTAACACACTACACACCCACAATTACCCAGGGACATGTCCCCCATCCCCGTGGCACACTGCAGCACACACACATAGCAATCACAGCACATACCATGACAATGTGGCACAAAGTGCAACACCCACACTGCAGAACAGGGGACACAACTGGGTCCACCCAGGTACAGAAACATAACAATCACATCGGACAGAGCAGGGAACTGTGAGATGCACATCTACCCCTACAACCCCACATCAGCCATGTAGGCCAAATGTACACTGTCCCAACTCAAATAGCCACCACCGCCCAAACAGTCACAATGTACATTGTCACACAGTCTGCATGTCGACAAGAACACGGCGCCAACACAATGCCAACATGCACCTCCCCTTCACAATGCAGAGGGACAAACAACACCTCCAGCAGGTCAGAATAGACAACCCATCAGTGATGGCCGAGATGAACACCACAGCCCAGACACCGATGCCCTACAACAGCCCATGGACATCCCACACAACCCACCACCAGGACCAGGGCAGACAAGCTACCCAGAGGAGAACCCATCCCCTGCAACAGACCACACAGCATGAAGCACCCGCAAGCACGCCTGCCCCACAACACTTCACCCACCCACACATGGCACCCCAATGCCAGGTGGCAGAACGCCAAAAGGAGGTGGCCCAACAGGTGAGGGTGTTGCCAAACCCATGGAATGCGAACTAGAACACATACGTGGGTGTCCAATACCCTTCAGGGACCCCCCACACCCCACAAAGGAGACCCACACCTCCACAGAGACACATGCTGAACTGGCTATGGGCACGTGCGCCCGGCCCCTTTATTGGCAGGGCCACATGTACAGTGACGCCTGTGCTGGATGTGTGTGGGGTGAGTATAAGCCAGCCCGCACGGAGTGCTTGGTGCTGGCAACAACCTGAACAAGTGGACACCAGTGTAATGGAAACAGAAAACACCAGCATAACAGAGTCAAATGCAGAGCAACATGGAGGGATCCGGAGTAAGGACAGAGGTCACCCAATATTCAGTCAGGAGGTTCCGTTAGTTGCAGTGCACTAGGGTAGGGGCACTAGAGAAGAGCGCGCTCATGTGAGAAAATTGCTAGGATTGTGTCCCTTGGGGTTAGTCCTGATGCAGATGCAGTGGGGTGTGTTACACCTGCATCAACTTCCTCATCATAGTCCCAGGTCTTCCCCACTGCATGAGGTGACATTGCTGCGCAACCTCACAACAGCACAAAACTCTATCAGTAACGGACAATGGCTTGCGGTGCACTGAGTCACTGGCACCTGGAGTGCCGAGCAGGGTAGCAGGCCGATGATGGCATCCACGACAGGTCTGAGCAACTCCGTAGGTCTGTCAGGACCACCCTTTTGACTCTGGCAGATGGCGGTTGGAGGTGGTCCTTGCGGTGGTGGCGTGTGCCCCCTGCGGTGATGCGACGTCCGGGCCGGTCAAGACTCGATGCTATGTGTGGGCCCTGGTGGCCCGCAGTTGAGGCCGGAGCATGCGGACAGTGCAGGGCCACAGACACATGGCGTTGATGACCCCAAGACCATCGCTACAGAGGCTATTCAATGTCTCAGAGGAAAGTGTCCCAGACCTGACCAGCACAGAGTTAGTGGCCCCGGATGCACTGCGGCCGGCACAGGCCCCCAGCCATGGGACGGTGACATGCGGTGCAGTCAGATTGGCCATGCGACCTGAGCGGGTCCCCATCAATGTCCGAGGTGTATGTTGCGGAGGGTTCCGGGGGACAGTGGAAGGTGTCCTCCAGGGCATGATGCGGAAGGTCTGATGTCATCTGGAAGCAGCAAATGGAGGAGTGGAAAGCGCAACCCTCGTTTGCACCAACAATTCGGGATCAGTTTCATGAGGATGAAAACTAGCCCCTAGTCCACAGACTCAAATGCCACCAATGTATGACCAGTGAGTGTCCATGAATGTCGGGGAACAAACTTAGTGGCACAGGTGCTGTGAGGGGATACAGTCTGCGATGATGCCGGTACACAGATGTGAACTCCAACATTGCCAAATCAAGACTCTGTGAGCTACTGGACTGCAGTGTAGGCCGGAGGCAGCGGTCAGCATGGGCCCACAGACACGTGTCGTGTGCTTGTGATGCATTCGTTTGCTTCACTGAGAGCAGGGAGTTTAGTGATATCACTCCTGCAGTAGACATCCGGTCACTGCCATGGTGTAATCAAGACTCAGTTCCAAATGTGTGACCTACCTGACCGTGGTGTAGGCCTGAGGCAGCGGTCAGCACGGCCCATTCACCGAGTGTCGCCGGCATAGGTTGGATGGCCCCACCGGCCTGCGTAGTTCAGGTTCAGTGGCACCACGTGTAGCCGGCTGGCATTGAACAGGGTTAGTGGCACCACGTGTAGCTGGCTGGTGTTGAACAGGGTTAGTGGCACCACGTGTCGCAAGATGCCCATATGGAACTATGCCTCACTGATCGGGGGGGTCTGGTGCTGTGGCCGCTGGCCCGGATATGGGGTCACTGCCATTCATGACTCAAGACACAGTTCCACATGTGGGACCTACTGGTCCGAAGAGTAGGCCGGGGGCGGCAGTGGAGTACGTCAATGAAAAAGGAATAAAGCGGGCCGGTGTCGTGGAGGTCGTGATGGTCTGAGGTGGCTGCCAAGGTCTCTGGCTGGCCTGATGGGTACATTGTCCAGCTAGCCGGGATCCGGCAGACGCCCGGCATCTCAGGCAACTCCGCTCATGAGGATGGCGTCGGCCTCGTGGCGAGGTGGGAGGCGCCGCCCTGGCAGAGACGTGGGTCTTTCCGGAAGAGGACCACGCCCAGGCCTACGTGATTTTTATTCACACCCCTACGCTGGCGTGGCGTACGCCGGGCCATCACACTCCGCTTACACTTAGGGGCGGGCGTAACAGGCAACATTTCCGTGAGGTCCCCCACTGGCTGGGGTGACATGGTGGCGTCCACTGTCCACTACACACCATACACAAGCGGTGTATGTCGCCATGGATATGGGTGTGTTCTGCATACTGCAAGGTGTCTAGCACATCTCCGGCACTGTTGGCATTGTGTACTTGCCCAATCATGTTTCTACTGCATCCTTCACACATGCCTGGTTGCCACCTCTCCCCACATTCGGCTATTATGTGGCTGAGGTGCCATGCCATTGCTGGCTCATTTTCAGGGCTTGCCCATGTGGACATTGTAAGTTGTTCTGTCGTGTCTGGTGGGTGGGCATATTGTTGTGCCTGTTGTGTGTGATTTTGTGACGTGTGCATTGCCAGAGTTGTGATTTGCATGGTTGTGGAGATGAGGTGTGTGGGGTGTTCATTTGTATATTGCCAAGGGGCTGTACATTTCCCTTGTTGGCATCCTGGGAACGCTGGTTGATGATGGACTGTCGGAGGATGAAGGTATCATGCACACTGGCTGTGTATTTGAAGGCAACATTGTTGGGTGTTCCACGGTGTTCTGTTGTTGCCTGCACATTGGTGTGAGATGTGTGCTTCCTGTTGCGGTGATTGTGTGCTGTGTCACCAGGGGGCACAGGTAGTACATGTGTGCTGTGGATTGCCCCCAAAACGTGCGTGCATCCTGCTATGGCGTATGGTCCTTGCTTGGTCTCCAGTGGATCCTACGCACTACGCATTGTGTTGTGCGTATGGGGACTTGGGTTCCAGGGTGATGGTGATGTCCAGGACAGGTGTGGGGGACTTGGATGTGGCTGGCTGTGAGACTCCTCCGACTCTGGTGGGTGTTGGATGGGGGGTTCCAGGGGCCAACAGGTGCAGCCACGCCATCAGCTTTGTGTGGGGTGGGATGTTGGTTGTCCGCTGTGTTGTTGCCGTAGGCCTGTTAGGCGATGATGGTCAGGATGCGTAGGTTGGTTGTCCCTTTCAGCCTGTAGTGGACGGTGACATTGTCAGATGTTGTGTCTGTGCGGCTGGTACGTTTCCTGGGGTTCCGCTGTCTTTGTCTGCGCTGCGTCTGTGTTGGTCCGGGGGGGGGGTGTTCCGGGTGTGGGATGGGGTCCTGGGGTGGTGGAGGTGGGTGTTGTGGCTCTCTTGGGTGTCCGGGCCGCATGATGGGTGGCTCCATGGCATCTGTTGTCCTTCGGATGTGGCCCTGGGCTGTGCTCCCTTTTGTGGTGCTGGCTGCCGTCCGACTTTACACCAGGTCAGAGCAGGTGTAGATTTCCTGCTAACGCGCCTTATCGCCTGTTTTGTGTTTTTTATCGCGGATGTGGCTGGTCGTTGTGAATGTTGAGGTGTGCTGTTGTCTCGGCTTTTGGCACGAAAACGCCTACTCTGCATCTCATTAGCGATATTTGGGATGGTCCTCGGTGGCGATGTTTTTTGGGGCTGCTATCGTGGGTAAACTGGTGCTGTGGGCTGTTTACACCGGCTTGTGAATGCGGGGGTAAATTTATCACGACTTTGGCTGCGATAAAGTGCCGTTAATTCGGCGATAGCTCCTTGTGAATATGCCCCCTAGTTGTTAAATTTTGGGGGCCCATGAGTTGCATTCACATGAATTATTGCACCATTTTTAAAGCTTCTTTTGTATGCAATGATTTTTAATAACTGTGCATGTATTTAATAAATAATAAAAATAATAATAAAATATAAGCCCAGTCAACCCCGTCTTTCTCTAGGCTCATGTACACACAGCAGTCATTTATCACCCACATTTCCCCATTTAGTTAGGGCTAGTTTGGAAAAGTGGTATAATCAGAGATGATGGACAAGATAAAGGGGACTGCTGTGCAGGTCAAAATGACTCTGATGTATCATTGTCACTGGGACGTTACAATCATTGCTTTCAAGACCCATTAAATCTGGCAAGACAGGAAAACAGGGGTGGTTTGATCACTCATGCACTCAGGCATTGAAACGTCTTAGAGAGGCTCTGCATGGGTCTCCTAGGGATAGCTTAGCCATTAGTTCCCTACGCAAGAACTATAAGCAGGTTCTTGTAGCCAGGAAGAGAGTTTTACAAGAGGAGCCTTGGATCAGCTTGGCCCAGGCCTCGGAAACTAAGGATTCAGCTTTATTTTGGCGTACAGTTAATGCCCCTTTTTTAAAAAGCCAACACTCTGCCTCACTGGTGTCTTGTGATACATGGGTGGCCCACTTTATGGGCATTTTCAATTCGCATATGATAGATTATTCATCATTTGAGACAAGGAGGCACTAAATAAATCTCAGGCCCCATTGTACATTACCTTGGAGGAGGTTCTTTTCGCCTTAAGTACGAGTGCCGGAGGGAAAGCACGAGGGTTGAATGGGGTTCCAGTAGACGCTTTTAAAGATGAGGGGGAATTATGGGGTCCCATTTTGACAAGAGTACTCAATGCAGCTATAAAGGGCCAGATTCCTCCCTCCTGAGCTATTTCAAGTATAATCCCCATTTTTAAAAAGGAACTAAATCTGACCCGAAATTTTATTGGCCAATTTCCCTCCTAGATTAATCAACTAAACTTATGGGCAAGATCCTCCTTCAAAGACTTGAGAATTGGGCTGAAGATAATTCCATCATGTCTGAAATAAAATATGGGTTCAGGAGAGGGCGGGGGACAGTAGAGCAATTCGTAAATTTTGAATTACTTATTGGGAAGTACACAAAAGCCAAATCATGGTCTCTCTACCTATGTTTTGCAGATCTAAGCAGCGCCTTCAATCTAGTGGACTATTCAATTCTCTGGTCTACTCTGATTTCCCTAGGCGCTCCGAGGAATATCATTAGTTTCCAGCTAGCTTATATTAAAATCTACTGGCTATGATGCGGTATGGCCCCAATGGGGAATGTTCTCTTTTTAAGATCAAGAGGGGCATCAGACAGGGGTGTGTAATGGTGCCATTTTTGTTTGCATTCTTTATTAATGGGGTGGATGACACCCTACAGTCTTTGCAAGCCAATGCTCCCACTGTCAAGGGCCATTCGGTACCAATATTATTGTATGCTGACGATGCCGTCCTGTTATCCAACGCGCCGGTTGGCCCACAAAAACTAATGGATACCTTCGGATATTTCATGGCATCTAGGAGAATGAAAATAAACGAGGAATAAACATTCAGGATGGCCTAAGGGAAAAAGGTGCAGGTCATTTATATAGAAGATTCTCCAATTGCTAGTGTAGACTCATTTTGCTATCTAGGGATTTTCTTCTCTAACACAGGATCATGGGTGCAACAAGTCGCAAACACTCAGTTAAAATGTAATCGAATATGTGAGGGAGTATTTAGGCTCTTACATAAAGTTGGTTGTCGACCAATCAAGTCGATGGTCGATCTATATATAAAGCCAGAGGTGCATCGACTGCCACCTATGGGGTTACACACCCAGTAAATCCAGCCAGATAGAAGAGACTTGTTTCTTCAAACGTTTGTTGTGTGTACCTAGCTCTGCATCTACTTTTATAGTTCACAGGGAAACTGGTCTGTGTTACCTAGAGGACATTTTACCATTGAAACCTTTCATATTATGACAGTCTATCTGGGCAAAAGATGAAACCAGTTTTACAAAGTCTGTTTTCTTACACTGCCTTGCCTTAGACTATGCTCTTATAATTCCTTGATTGTCCTATTTAAATGACTCCTTCTCATTGTTTGAGCTACTTGTGCTGAGAGACCCCAAAAGTAGCCTTTACATTGAGAAGAGTGTAATCAAGGCCTCCTCTATGAATTATAGACAGGAGCGTAGGATGCAGGAAGAATCCAGGAAGCAAACAGATAAGATATATTTATCGAGCAATATGCCAGTTGGGTGCCAATCATATCTTATCTGGGTAGCCAACAGGCAACACCGTTTTGGTCTTAACCAGATTGCGGTTAGGCACTGATCATCGCGTGGTTGCCTTTATTGATATAAATAAACGCCCTACAAGTTTGACCCCCTGTCCCTGTGTTGGTGTATCGGCACAAAACATGCAGCACTCAATTTTTTTCTTGAGTTTTTATGTAGGTTTGAGAAAACATTATTTAAAACCAATCTTTCTTGCACAAGATATCAGGGATTTTAAAATTGTAGCACATCATATATTTGTACTTGAGAACCCTTTTGTATGTTTAGTACTGCACTTTATATTTGGGGCTCTATACATCTTAGGAAAAGCATTGTAACAGGTATTTTTAGAACTGATTTGACTGTTGTATTCCCACTAAATCATTTAAATGTTATATTTATTTGTGATATATTTTATGATCTTTTATGGTACTAGTATTTGTGCTGAATAAAGAATTCGATTGATTGACTTTGATGTAGTTTTAGGGCTGGGCTCAGGCATGCAACAACCATTGGACTGAGCAAGCTTTACCCTCTAGCTCTTCATCGATATTACTTACTGTGGCATGTGCACACATTTTCTGAGCCCCGGGCCCTGTTTTATTACAGAAGAGGTCACACATGCATGTGTGTCCCTTCTGGTAGACAGCATGCATGTTACATAATACGGGCCCTAGTGTCATCGTTTGCTGGGAGGATTGTGGTCATCCTCGATTATGTACGACCTTCCTTTGTTATTTGAAATCAGTACTTAAAGTGCCACACAGTGAAAATGTGCTGTCATAAAGCGCTAGAAGCACATGATGTTAATCCGTGGTAAAGATGTTGGAAAATAACATATCAAACTATACAAGTTGTTATCATATAGTAGTTTTGTCAATGAAGTCTGTCTTATGTCTAAGTTATCATATGGCAAATTATATGCACCCAAGTTATTGCACTTATGTTAAAGTTGGCAATGATTTCACCTGGTACTTCTCGGGTGTATGACATGCTGTAATAAAATTGAGCTGCAGTCAGTTTGTAAACAGGTCTCAACTTTCTTTACATGTGTATGTGTAATACCAGAGTGTTCATACTATAAAGCATCGTCCCATCCCCCTCTGTTTCCAGTTGCATCACCTTTTTGCCCCATGTACTGCCCTAAATGTTAGTAGTATTCTAATCCTTTGTCATACCCACTTTACTGAAAAGCCCTAGGCCTGGACCTCATGGTCTCACCTTCTCTGTCCTCAGTCCAAACTGCCCACAAAGAACACATGCTGAGGGGTAAATGCTTCGAGTGCAGCACCCCATGCCAGGTAAGATAGTAACACTTATATATTGAGCACTCTTGACTTTTATAGCCTATTTGCCGTGTGAGGTTTTGTTTTGTTTTTCATCATCAGACTGTGACGGCAGAAGAGAAAGATAAGAAAAGAAAACGGTGACAAAGGGAGAAAGCAGGGATTGAAAATCACCTGCCTCAGAGATAAAGCGGCATGACGCGAAGGGGGCGGAAGTAAACTACATTTAATGGAATGAAGTCCAGGCAGCCTTGGTCTTCAGGACGTCCAGCATCTGGCACCGCCGACATCGTCAGCGGTGGGCTCCTGGGAGAAGCTTTGTGGCCCAGCACCTATTTTTATTTACAATTTATTCCCAGTGTGCAGCGACTCACACCTCATTCTCAGGTGCGGCCCGTGCAGGTAAGAGAAGTGGGGCCGGGTGGGGGGGGGGGGGGAGGGGATTTCCACAGACAACGACTTGGGAAAATTAATTATTTATTTAATTTTCCCTCGTGGTCGTCGGTCGAATACCCCCCCAACCCGGCCCCATCGCCCTACCACTCTTACCTGCACGAGCCACACCTGCTCATTTTTTCCGCCAGTTTTTGAGCGTGATACTGGTTTCTACTTGGTTCCACTTACTGTGGCCTTTCACAGCCGTTCAGTGCGTTTCCATGCTAACAAATATTAATACACATTTGGATCCAGTGGCCCAAAGAAAAGCTCTTTTTAACAACCGCTTCTAAAACGAACTTTGAAAATGTTCCTAGTTGGGTTTATTGGATAGAGTTGGAAGCCTTGAGAGCCTGAGTCAGCTACAGCGCAGCAAGAGCTGCCTCGTTTAGAGAGCCGTGCTAAATCCCTGGCATGGAAATAACATTCCAGAAACCAGGGCTTGCAGCATTATTTAGCATTTTCTAAAGGGAAATCGGGGAACATATTTCCACAAGTTTTTCCGCATTTTTGGACACGTTCTTGAGAGATGACTGTCACACCGTGGCCAAAATGAGCTGATGGCCATATATTCATTCGGTACCAAAACTCCTTCAAATCTATACATTTTCACAAATGAATACATTTTACTATACACTGACTTAAGTAATCTATTTTTCTCAAAAGACAGCCTCGTTGTATTATTTATTGCAATGATCAAACAATGATGATTAACCTGCCAACATGATCACATGTACATCAATATATCACTGTATTGTGGTGCTTGCATATAACTGTTGTCTACCCCGAAGGCATCTGTAAAAGTAAATAAAAACAAAATAATTGTCACATCATTTCAACCCTGTTGTGCATGCATTTCATCATTGAATGTAGCATGCTTTTTTTACACACCAGCCTGTCCAAATCACACTCCCTAAGTTCCATAATGCTCATCCAATGTATGGAGCGATGAATGTGTCACCAATGTTGTCCTACAATTTATTTTGCTTCGTGACTGGTTGTTCAAGTGCAGTGCAAATCAAGCTACAATGCACTTGCTATAATAGTTCACATCAATTGTTGTTGCAATTAGAGAATGCACTTTGTCTCACTTGTATATCATTATGTAAAAACATGATTACATTTTACCACTGTGAGCAAACAGAACGTCCAGAAATCTGTTACATCTGCCCATAAACCCCTTTGTTTTGTAATGATTTGTTAGATCACACATCTCTTCTCCAAACATAAATTGCAAACAGTGACACTCCTACTATGTACTGGTTTTGGTAGGGCTTCATGCCCAAAAGAGTAAGCCCATTGTTATTCACAAACTGCATTTCTAAAGTTACTAAAGCCAAAAAGACTAAAACCAGCTGAAAATGTTCTCCAGCTCAGAGCTTAAATAAGTCCAGCACTACACATGGCCAAACACTGGAACTGAAACACCCTTCCATAGAAAACATTGGAGGTAGGGACTTAAAATAAAAACCACATAGGAAAATATGTTAAGTTAAATTTAATTATATGAACTAGTTATCATTACAAATTAAAAATATAACAACATTCTAAAAATAAAAAAGCATTTATTATTTTATTTTTAAATATTTTAATAACCTTTTTTGAATTTTAAAAAGATCAATGTAACATTTGTTTTTATTAAGGTGTAATTAAATTACTTTCAATTAATTATTTTTAAATTAGAAAAATAATTTTAATTTAATTTAACAGTCATAATGACATTTCAAATGTAAATTATTAAATACAAATTAAGTTAGTGCTGTAGCATTCTTTTATTTTGTCTTACATTTAAAAAAAATATATAATTAATTTCTATCAATATTTAACATAAACATATTTTACTAACAATGGTGGAAGTATGGGGAAAAGTAAAAAGTTTGTTTAACCTGAAAAAAGTAGTAAAGTTTATGTTAACTATTGGTGTAAATTAATGCTATATACTTATTTTAAAAATATAAAAAATAAAAAATGCTGCAACACTACTAACTTAATTAGGAGATACATGTTTAAATATTTAAAATAAATTACATTATTTTTGTTCTAATATTTATTTGCAACATGTTTAGATGTATTTAAAATTACAATAATTTACAAATAGGATTCATCTGAAATAATTCAGTTCTTTTAAAAAAATGAAAGTTATCTTTATTTTTAAAGTAAAAAGGGTTAATAAAATATTTTTTCATAAAATAATATTTATTTATAATTAGGATTTTTTTATCCATGTTAAATAAATTAAAATCATTACATGTCTAGTAGGATGATAAGAAACAGATGTGCATTGCGATTACACATAAAAGAAAGCAACAGTTTGTGCCGCCAGCACTTTGCCGGAAAGGTCCTATCAAAAGCACAATAAATATTTCTTAGATTCGATAAAATTGCATGATTAAACCTGTATGGAACTCAATTCACTTCAAAGTGTCACCTTTGAGCAGGGGCAGAATCATGCAAGAGGATGCAAACAATAATGTTTCATACGTACTAAGGGGCCGATTACGATGCGGTCGGAAACGGCTCCCACCGTCGGTCAGAGCCGTTCCGACTGCAACGTAATCTGCCGGTTGGATTCCTTTCCTTTACGATGTCGGATTTCGATAGCCTTTCCGACACGGAAAGGCTGTCGGAACTCGACTTTGGTGTCCACCAGCAGGGCCCCCATGGGTGCATGTCCTCCGGTTGTAGGCCGAAGGGGCACCTATAGTGCCCCCCTGTTGATCCCTGCACCCCGTGGCAGGCACCATGAGGTGCCTGCCACGGGGTGCAGGGATGAACTACACCTCCTATTTTACAATGGGAGCATGTATTCCGGCCGCAATATATGCTCCCATTGTAAAGTATAGGCATGCAACCGAACAGTATTCGGTCACATCCCAATTAGTCAGTCGGGACCGCCGACCGGGTGTCAGTCGTCCCTTGACCGAGACGATGTCGGGCGGAGGAAACTCCGCCCGACATCGTAATAGGGGCCTAAGTCCAGACTAGTTACAACTTAATTCACCTAGAGCTAGCTCCTTCAAAAGGGAACGAGGACTTGTAAAAGAATGCAATTAATAGTTTTCAAAAATATGGTCTTATCGCACATTAAATACCAGGTTAAAACCAGATCCGACATAGTTTGCATGCTGTTAAATCCAACAGGAATAAGCAAATTGTCCATGAGTGCGAGGTATAGAGAGGAAAGAACAAGTGCTAGCCCATCACATTTCATGAGTAGAATCATATCTCACACTAAAATAAGGTCCTATCACACACTAAAAAACCAGGTTAAAACCAGATCAGACATAGGTGGTATGCTATTAGCTCCAATAGGAATAAGCAAAGCGTCCATGAGTGTGAGGTTTAGAGAGAAAAGTGCAAAGTGCTAGCCCATCACATTTCATGAGTAGAGTCATATCTCACACTAAAATCAGGTTAGAACAGTGTGATAATTAATTTGAGTGCTGTTAGCACCTTCACGCATACACTGAGCGTTCAGAGTCATAATAACAAGGCTTTAAACCCAGAGTGCAGACGAACCAGGAGATACTATTGGACAATAGCAGCTTCCGATAGTAGCAGTCGAATAGAGTTCGTAAACTTCCCCAGTCTGGCTAGGGTGCATGCCGTAGTATCAGAAAAGCATAAGACCGAGGCCTCTCTGCAGGCCATAATGCCTTTAGCCTGAAATATAGGGACGAAAAGGCGGTGTCGTTCGTCGGCAAGTTTAGGACAGCAGCACAATAGATGGGGCCATGATTCTTTGTGGTAGCTGCATAGCCTACATGCTGATACATCCTCCTTACAAGCCCAGGTGGAATTAAAGTCTGAGATTGGCAAAGCAATGAGCCTCATGTAGAGGATTTTCCTTTGCGCTTGGGCTGATAGTGCTTGTGAGAAATAGGGCTGTACTGTCCCAAGGAGGTAGGATGCATCCAATGACTCGGAAATGGGGCTGGCTCGTAGACTTTCAGTATCCCGTTCAAATGAGATTGTTGTTACCTGCCTGTTCACTGCTTTCTTCCAGGCAGAAAATGGTATGTCGGGAAAATGCAGGCTGTCTGCCCTAATCTACAGGGTGCTAATTGCAGTTCCTAACCATACTTGCCATGGAGAGCCCACCTCTTCAAAGACTGTTCTCAGGTCGTGTTTGAGGGAGACCTCTGAGGCTCACAGTACCCTGATGTAATACTTTATCAGGTCACCCTGACACCCCAGGTCAGGGCTCCAAAGGCCCAGCTCCAGTCTCAGCCTCATTCTTCTGGCTTGTTGAGGGGCAAGCAACACTGTCTTGTAAGGCCTTGATCTGAGAGTTCATTAGGAACCTTAATGAAAGCTCCAGGATAGGCCAAAAGCCCATAGTTGAGGGCTGAAACCAATTTTGCTTTCAAAACTGTCAGCATGGGCTCGGCAGTGGCGCTTGTAGGCGATTGCTGTGGCACTTCAGAGCCTAGATGATAGTAGATTTGGTTCTGAGGTGCCTACGATGAACTGCCGGTTTGGCCCCCTCCGAGAACCAAACCCTGAGGCAGTTATAAGCAGGCGTTGTCCCTATTGGCACATCTCCCAGTTGCCAACAAGTTTGGTTTTTTATGGGGGTATTTGCCGAACACGACTACCTTAGTTTCGCCAGCAATTTGCTCTCCTGGCTGTAGCGGTGGAGGGCGTTAAGAGCGCTCTGTAACCCAGCTCTGGTGTGATCCATAATTGCTGTATCTTCAGCATACTGCAGGATGGGCAGTCTCACCCTACCCAGCCTTGGAGTAACTAAATTGGCACCTTGCAGGGCTACCCACAGGTCTTCTGTGTAGAGATTAAAATAGAGGGGGTCCAGCACACAGCCCTGTTTGAGCCTGCTATTCATTGGTACTCTGTAAGTTGCTGTGGTGGTGCTTGTTTTACCCGTGCCCCCCTGATACAGTGAAATGATCGCCTTGATGACCAGGGGTGGGATCCCCCATGTGTACAGTTTCTCTCATAGCCTTCCTCAGTCCACCCTGTCAAAGGCGGTGCTGTAATCAACAAAACAGCAGAACGGGGGGGGGGTTGCTTCCTCCCAACAGCTTGCGTGGATAGGTATGCCAGCGATATGATGTTATCCCTTGTTGAGCAGTCGGGCCTAAATCCAAATTGAAAAAGCGGAAGAATTCTGTTTTTCTTAGTCCATGACTCCAGTTCCTC
Organism: Calotriton arnoldi; assembly: GCA_963921515.1. Classification (NCBI taxonomy): domain Eukaryota; kingdom Metazoa; phylum Chordata; class Amphibia; order Caudata; family Salamandridae; genus Calotriton; species Calotriton arnoldi. Next base: position 91,510 of record CAWUFW010017562.1, read on the forward strand.
CAAAATGATGTTGGCAAAAGCTTTAGCTTCTAAATCAAGCAAGGCAACAAGCCTATAATTTGCCAGATTAGAGCGGTCTGTTTGTGAATGGGAAAAAGAGTTGAGCCTCTCCAGGAGCGCAGGATTGTTGCAGTAACGAAAGTGTGGTTAAAGAGTGGCGTTAATGTTTCCACCCAGGAGTCTTGCGCAGTAATTATATTTGAATTAAATTATCAAAAATTAATTCATTTGATTTAACAGTATTTCCTACAGGCTTCTATTTTAACCCTTTTGCTGCCAGGCCTCCCCATCCCCAGTGCCACGCCCTTTTTTGGCTATTTGGGGTAGTTTGCGCTTAGGTCCCATAACATTTTGTCCACATAAGGTATCCACACCAAATTTGCCTCCTTTTCTTCCAACATCCTGACGATTCTAAAGGTATCCAGGGTTTGTAGATTCGCCTGGAGTGAACCGATAAATTTGTCAAAATACAGCAAAATTTTGGGTATTTGGGGAAAAATGGGAAAAAAGTGCAGCAGAAGCGTCTGGTTTTTCCCTGCAAATGGTATCAATGAAGGGTTTGTGGTGCTAAAATCACCATCTTCGTAGCTTTCAGGAACAGGCAGACTTTTGTCAGAAAACCAAAATTATTTACACAGTTTTGGCATTTTATTGGGACATAGCCTATTTTTCCTATTTTTTGTGCTTTCAACCTCCTTCCAATTAGTGGTAGAAATTAGTATGAAACCAATAATGGATCCCAGAAAGCTAAACATTTCTGAAAACTAAACACAATTCTGAATACAGCAAGGGGTCATTTGTGTAGATTCTTCAAGGTCTTCCTATAGAAAGTAACAGTTGAAAAAAAAAAAAATTGAAATTGAGTTGGAAAAAACAGCCATTTGTGCCTACATTTTCACCTGTAACTTCTTCTAACTATGATAGATTTTTTAAAACAATATACTGTTACATCCATGGGACCCTTCTGGTTGGGAGGATATATAGGGCATGTAGGTTCACTTAAACCCCGAGGTACCCAGAGCCAATAACTGAGCTGCACCTTGCAATAGTTTTTCATTTTGCACCGGGTATACAGCAATTCATTTGGTAAAATATAAAGAGTGAAAAACAGGTACCAAGGAAACTTATGTATTTATGAAATGGGAATAAGATATGGAGTTTGCAAGCAGTGGTTATTTGTGCATCTCTGAATTTGTGGGTACACATATTAGCATGTGAATTAGAGGATCTTTTTCAAAATTACTTCTTTTTTACACACCGTCTTACATTTGGAAGGCTGAAATGCATAGAAAGATAAACAGTAATAACACTTGCTATACTATTCTGTGTTCCCCTAAGTCACCCGATAAAAATGGTACCTCACTTGTGTGGGTAGGCCGGCACCTAGGGGAGCCTAGCAAACCTGTACATTTTTTAAAACTAGACATGCAGGTGAATCCAAGATGGGATGACTTGTGAATGTGACGGAATTTACCGAGCGTGCGGCTACTCAAGAGTGTCCCAGCGCTATACGGTCTGTGAAATGAAGCAGATACAAAAGGTGATTACTGAGAGAAAAGCAAGGTCTTAGGCTTTTTCTTGAAACAGTCCTCAGCCTTTGTTTGCCGCAGGTCAAATAGGAGCTTGTTCAGCCATACAGAGCCCAGGAAGGAAAAAGAGCAACCTCCCACAGTGGACAGACGAACGTTAGGGACCTTGGACAGATGATTGGCAGATGAGCGTAAAACTCTCGCTGGGCTATAGAGAGCAGTCCTAGCCAAAAGATAGTCCGGTTCACAATGCTGGAAAGCCCTATGCATTAAGAGTGCTACTTTAAAAAGAATCCGTTTTCCAATGGTAAGTCAGTGCAAATTACGCAGATGACAGGAAATAAGTTCCCGTCCGGCAAACCCAAAACCAGTCCTGCTGCTGCATTCTGATTGACCTGGAGTCTATTCAGGAGGTATTTTGGCAACCCTGCATATAATGCGTTGGCATAATCCAATCTGGACATCACCAGTGCCAATATCACAGTAATCTTTGTTGACAATGATAAAAAATGCACACATTTTTTTTGCCATACACAGGATACCAAAACAAACACCAACCACTGAGAGAAGTTGACTATGAAATTACATTTTGTTGTCAAATTTGATCCCTATGTTTTTTACAACAGCAGCTTGAATGCCTGGTGAAGGTAACCCTGTAGGCCAATGGACATCTAAGTTTAAGACATAGTTGTGTCCAAACCTAAGCACCTCTGTCTTCTCTGTGTAACATTTCAAATGGTTACACGTCAGCCATTGAAAAACCGCTGAGAGACAGAGCTGAATGACATCTGAATCAATGGAGGCCCCTTTGCTAAAGGTAAAGATGATCTGGATGTCATCAGCATAAGAGATAATCTTAGCCCCAAATGATTCCACCACCTTAGCTAAGTGGGACAAGAAGATGTTAAACATAGTGGACTAAGTAGAGACTTGTGTGGCTCTCACCAGGTTCTGTTACTCAGAATCCCTTGCAAACCTCAAACTTTGTAAAAAAACACTTTCTCCATATTTCTGTGATGGAAAGTTCTGGAATCTGCATGGAGCCACAGCCTTCCACCCACCCAGCATTCCCCCAAGTCTACCGATATGGCACCTCACTTGTGTGGGTAGACCTAGTGTCCACAGCAGGAAGTGGCCCAAAATGCAACGTGAACACATCACATTTTGCCAGTGAAAACTGACCCTTTTTTTGCAATGTGCCTAGCTGTGGATTTTGGGCCCTAGCTCAGCCGGCACTTAGGGAAACCTAGTAAACCTGTACATTTTTGAAACCTAGACACTCAGGGGAATCCAGGATGGGGTGACTTGTGTATCTCTCACTAGGTTCTGTTACCCAGAATCCCTTACAAACCTCGAAATTTGTAAAAATAAAACAAATACATTTTCCTCACATTTCTGTGAAGGAAAGTTCTGGAAACTGTGGGGAGCCACAAACTTCTGCCCACACAGCATTCTCCTGAGTCTCCAAATAAATTTGGTACCTCACATGTGTGAGTAGGTCTGGTGCCCATGACAGGAAACTGCCCAAAAAGAAACATGGACATGTCACATCTTTCCACAGAAAACTGACCCTTTGTTTGCAATGTGCCTAGCTGTGGATTTTGGGCCCTAGCTCAGTCGGCACCTAGGGAAACCTAGCAAACCTGTACATTTTTGAAAACTATACACTAAGGGGAATCCAGGATGGGGTGACTTGTGTGGCTCTCACTAGGGTCTGTTACCCAGAATCCCCTGCAAACCTCAACATTTATTTAAAAAAAAAAAAACATTTTCCTCACATTTCTGTGATGGAAAGTTCTGGATTTTGTGGGGAGTCACAAACGTTCTTCTACCCAGCGTTCCCCCAAGTCTCACGATAAAAAGTGTAGCTCACTTGTGTGGGTAGGCCTAGTGCCTGCAATAGGAAATGGCCCAAAATGTTCTGTGGAAACTTCAAAATTATCGATCACAAAATACCTGGTTTTGCGAGGGAGTCGCCTGAGTTTTTGGTCCCTAGCTCGGCGATCATCTAGGGAAACCTACCAAACCCAGATATTTCTGAAAACTGGACACCCGGCGGAGTCCAAGGAGGTGTGGCTTGCATGGATTTCCCAACGTTTTCCTACCCAGAATCCTCTGCAAACCTCAAATTTAGCAAAACAAAATTCGAATTTTTCTTACATTTGTGTCTGGGATCACCGCGCCAGCACAGATTTCCTACCACCCAGCGTTCCCCTTGGTGACCCGATAAAAATGATACCTCACTCACTTCTGTGGGTATCTAATGCAAAGTAAGCCTAAAAACATATATTAAAAAAATATAGTGCTTAGAGCTCGCTGTGCTATCCCCTCATTCTCCACATTTTTTGGCCCTTCCCAGTCCTAGGCCCTTGGCCCACCTACACAAGTGAGGTATCATTTTACTCGGGAGACCGAGGTGGATGCTGAGTGGTAGGAAGTTAGTGCTGGCACAGTGATCCCACACAGAATTGTGAGAAAAATTAGATCTTTTAGCTAAATTTGAGGTTTGCATGGGATAAGAAACCGTTGGGGGATTCACACAAGCCACACATCCTTGGACTCCCCCAGTTGTCTAGTTTTCAGAAATGTCTGGGTTTGGTAGGTTTCCCTAGATGGCTACCGAGTCCGGGACCAAAAACACAGGTGCCCCTCTTGCAAAACCAGGTAATTTTGCGATAGATAATTTTGATGTCTCCAAAATACGTTTTGGGCCCTTCCCTGATGCCGGCACTTGGCCCACCCACACAAGTGAGGTACCATTTTTATCGGGTGACCTGAGGGTATGTTGGGTGGGAGGAAATTTGCGTCAGCCCAGTGATCCCACAGCTTTCTCACTCAGAAATGTGAGTAAAATGTGATTTTTGTAGATAAATTTAAGGTTTGCAGGGGATTCTGAGTAATAAAACGCTGGTGGATCCACGCAAGCCACACCGCCAGCCAAGCACCATCTACGCACACCGCCAGCCAAGCGCCATCCATGCACACCATCAGCACACCACCAGCCAAGCGAGTCCACACACACAGCCAACCAAGCGTCAGTCCACGAACACTGCCAGCCAAGCCCCATCCACGCAGACAGCTAGCCAAGCGACAGTCCACGCACACTGCCAACCAAGCGCTAGTCCACACACACTGGCAGCTAAGCGCAAGTCCACATACACCCCAGCAAAATGCAGGTTCACAGACAGCCAGCCAAATGCCAGTACACACAGACCGTCAGCAGAACTTCAGTTCACACACACACACAAACGTTTGCTAGTGTCTAGTGGTTTTCTGTTACCCTTGGGGACAGATGAGCCTAAAAATATCATTGATCTGCCCTTAAGGGGGTCAGAAAAGGCCAAAATGTGTGCACAAAAAAAGGGAGCAACCCTTGACTATGGGGCCTCTCCCTAACATGCCCATAAACATATTCCTGGTGCCTAGTGGGCTTTCAGCCCCCACCCGGGGGGGGGCAGATTGGGTGTAATAATAACTACCATCTTCCCCCCAAGGGGGGGCAAAAAGACTGTGCCCATTTTTTCGGAGGAGGGGTGGGGGTATCGGCATGCCGATTCTGGGCAATACCCAAGCCTACACAAAAAAATAGTCTCTAGTGCCTAGAGATCTGGGGGTACTGCCCATATCGGTCCCCCAGGGTGGGTAGGAAAACTGTACCCATTATTTTGGGGGGGCGATCGGCATACCCCTTCAGGGCAGACCCCATCCCTGCAGAAAGGAAAAAAAAGTCCCTGGTGTCTAGTGGGTTTTCTGCCCCCTCCCCCAGGGAGGCAGCTCGAGGGCTATTGCCCGCATATGCCCCCGTAGAGCAGAAAGACTGCGCCCATTTTGGTGGGGTGGGGGCATTGGCATGACCATTCTGGGTAACCTACACTAAGAAATAAAAATCCCTGGTGCCTATTGGGCTTTCTGCCCCCCAGGGGGGCAGAAAGAGTTCTGTTGCAATTTATTTTGGGTGGGGGAATGGTCTTGCCCATTGTGGGCAACCCTCACCCCTCTTTTTAAAAAATAGAAAATCCCTGGGGTCTAGTGGCCTTTCTGCCCCCCCTTGGGATAGATCGGGGGTAATAACCCCCATCTGCCCCCTGTGGTGGGCAGAAAGGCTGTCACTTTTTTGTTTGGGTTGGGGGTATTGGCATGCCCATTTTGGGCAGCCCCCACCCCTACATAGTCCAAAATAAATAATCCATGGGGCCTAGTGAGCTTTCTGCCTTCCAGGGGGCAGATCGGGTGCTAGAGCCACATCTGCCCCCCAGGGGGGCAGAAATACTTCTGTTTGAATTTATTTTGGGTGGGGGCATGGTTATGCCCATTGTGGGCAGCCCCACACCTCTTTTATAAAAAAAAATCCCTGGGTTCTATAACCTGCATCTGCCCTCCAGGGCGGCCAGAAAGACTGTCCCTATTTTATTTGGGGGGGTGGGAGCATTGGCATGCCCATTTTAGGCAGACCCCACCCCTACATAGTCCAAAATAAATAATCCCTGGGGCCTAGTGGGCTTTCTGCCTTCCAGGGGGGGCAGAAAGACTGATCTGGTCAAAATATATGGGGGGGGAGCAAAAGCCCTTGCCCAAGGGGCCACTCCCCCGTCCCTGGTGCCTAATAGAGTGGAGCCCTGCTTGGGGATAACCCTCCTGCGGTGATCCCCAAGCAGGGATCCACTAGGGAAGGGTTCCATTGGAAGGTGGAGATTCTCCCCTTTCCAATGATACCTCTCCCATCTGCCTAGGTGCTTGGAGCTGAGATAGCCCCACAAGCACGTAAGCAGTGAAAGTGAAACAAGCCGATCGGTTCACTTTACTTTCACTTTCAATGTAATGACGTCGGTGCGCCATGCGCGCCGATCGTCATTACATTGAAAAAAAAATGCCTCGGGAGGCTAGCGAAGCTCTTCCCCAGCTCCTGAGGCTCAAAAAAAGAAAAGAAAATCCCTCTGCTGTTTACAGCACAGGGCTTTTTGACTGATGTGCAAAGTAAGTAACTGTTACATCCTCGGCACACCAGTGCCACAACCGAGGACGTAACCATTACATCCTCGGCACACAAGGGGTTAAGTCCCTGCCTCGTTTATTTTCTATAGGGGAGGTGTTGCAGTGTCAGTGGTTAGCCCTGTGTGATGCTGGACTTATAATGTTCTTTTTTGTAAACGTACTCTCGTAAATCTAGCTCCATCTTTTGTTTCAAGGGGTGGAGACATGGAAATCTACACTTTTGAGGGACTTTACACTTGTAAACCGGGAATAGCCAAAAGTAGCAAAGTTACTCAAAAGTGTAAGAGTAAACTTCCACTTGTAACTTAGTCACAAGTGTAAGCTACATTTGTGAATAGCCCTGTAGATGGTTTGGTATCCTCCATGAGATTTGATGTCCTAAGAAAGACCCTCACCAAATTGCACATATTGGGTTGAAAAGTACTGTTGCATCCATGTCTGGCACATTTACGGGCTTGTCATTTAAATACCTTTGTAATACAAGGCCCTTCACAACACCGGACCCGCAAACCTGAACAGCCGTCTCTCCTTCCACGCACCCAAAAGACACCTCCGATTTGCCCAACTCTCTCTGGCCACCGTCCCACGTATCAACAAGACCAGAATGGGAGGAAAGTCCTTCTCCTACCTCGCAGCCAAAGCCTGGGTGTTATTGGATTATAACCCTACTGGTCTGCAGAGGAAATTAAATGCTCTGCAAACTTATAGTAGGCAGAACCAACTTCACATTAATTTGGAAAAGACCAAGATTTTGGTTTTTGGGAAAGAAGAAAATAAATTGAATTGGTATTTAGATTTACAGGAGGTGGAGCAAATCGACCAATATAAATATTTGGGCTTAACCTTCAAGAGGAACCTGAACTGGGGTATGCATTGGGATGCCATCAAGCAGAAGGCCTTATTGCAGGCCAGTCGCTTATCAAGTTTTAATAGCAGATTTGAGGGACTCTCCCATCTTCCATTACTAAGGGCCTATGAGGGAAAGATAGCTCCACTGGGTCTATACGGACGAGAGGTTTTTTCGCTTGACCCGACATATGAATGAGACAGATTAGAAGGGGTAGTGCTTAGAAGGCTTCTATCCCTCCCCAGGGCACTATGGTTCAGGCCATAAGGAGAGAGTGCAATCTGGTCTCTTGGAGCCTGAAGGCCTTTACTCGGGCCCTAAGATATTTCAATACATTCGTGGAGGATGATGAGGTGTCTAAAGTCTGCAAATTGTGCTGGGAAGAGATTCAATGCAGCAAAAGAATTTGGGCGAAGGCTGTAAGAAATAGATTAATTACTGTTAGGAACCTACATTTAGACAGTGGTACAATTACATCTTGGTCCCCTTTCCCAGGCAAGAACGCGTTGAAAGAATCTGTTGCTTTGGTGTCCGAATTGAACTACCTATCTTATCTGCACAAGAAAACATCCATCAGTTTTTCAATCCCTGCACTGAGCCAGGACACTGTTTTTCCTTATATATCGCAGCTACCAGACCCCGGTTTGTGAAATGAAATATTGACGGTCAGGGTGGGTTGTAATTCAATTTTTTCATTCCGCCTATACTGGACCAGAGTCCAGGATAAAAGTGGTCTCTGCCCCTGCCACCTGAAAGTTAAATGTTTCCTACTGCATATACTGATGGACTGTGTCTTTTATCTTGAAAATCGATTTAAGTTTTTAAGACCTCTGTTTTTTAAATATGGTGTTGTCCATAGGAGGAAAGCTGTGGAGCTGTTGACAGAAATTCGTTACTTAGATGTGGCTGTTGGAATTACTCGGTTTTTACGGTCTGTTAAACAGAGTTTTAATGATCAACTGTAGTGGGTTGGGGCTGTTGGGTAGTTATGATGGGACTTTTTTTAATGATCTTAATTTTCATTTGTGTTTTAGAATGTTTTATGGACAATTGTCTAAATAAATAAATCTACTTAAACATAGGGATATAAACTGGGTAAAGTATAAAAGTCTGGCAGGTTAACAGAATGCATAGTGGAGAAAAGGTAACACATGTCCTCAATTCAGCATATTTGTGACACTTCGCTTTAAATTCTTAATCCCTACCACCTCAGATGTATCGGGGTGCTCTATACCTTAACCATAAGGATGTAGAGGGGGGTATGGTTTCGCAAGCGGCAAGATGGCTGCGCCTTAGGCGAGCTCTACCGGCCGTGCGAAGTATCCTGCACTATCCTGTCGGAGCGAGTGGGCTCGACCCATGCACTAAGCAAGCCTTACATCCGCATCATCCCAGGCACTGACTGCTCAGCTTATTCTGCGAAACGGGCAGCTGGCGATGCCACAATCACCGCTTCCAGAGATCTGCAGACCGCCATCTTGCCCGGGACCGCGCGGCTGCCTGCCTGGCCCGCGCGGCCTATGATCTTGCCATCAGTGCGGCGCGGCTGAACCACGACCTCTGCCGGATCTCCCTGGGGTGACGGCTCGGCCACGGACACCACTGCCACGAGGTCGCTCGGACCGGCCCCTGAGCCTGTACTGCACCGAGCACCTGTGGGGGGGGTGTGCGGCTCCGCCTGCCCGGCCCCGGCCCTGCCGCTGAGGATCCTATCTGGCGCGGCCTGCGGGGATGGCCTGCGCTTGGCCGGGCGCTTCAACATCACGCCCGGTAAGGAGTGGAGGTGGTGGGGGCCGCGCACGCCGGCGTCGCTTTACCTCGTCCAGACTGCCCCTTTGGTTCCTGCTGGTGTCTTGGCGGGCGGTTGCTCGTTGAAGATTGCGCGCACTGGCCTACTGACCCGCCTACTGGGCCCATCAGGCGGCTCTCCTCTCGATCCTCTTCCTCAGCGCTCATCCACTGGCACGCTTCTCCCTGCACTGGGCTGATTGAGGTATTACCTTGGCCTTGGAGGGACGCCCGGCACCGGCGCCCAGCCCCTGCCGGACCGCGCCACTGCTGAATCTGCGGGGGGCCCCCGCGCTCTCTGTGAGGTCCCGGACCTGGCCTCTAACCCCTGGGTGGAACATCCACTCACCCAACACGGGGTCCTATCACCTGTGGCCCTTACTGTGTTTGAGGATCGGTGGAGGAGCTATCGCCGCACACCTCCTTGGCCTGGGGGCCTGCTTCATCCGCCCCTCCCTCCGGCGTGACTCTTGGTTAATCACCTGTATACCGCATCTACTCTCTCTGCCCGCCCTCTCCCACTTGACTACAGCTGGACTTGTTGGGCCCTACCCAGCCTCCTATGCACTACCCTCACGCTGCTCAAGCACAGGAAGCTCCTGCTCCTTGACGACACTGTTGCTGTATGCCCTGGCCCCCAAGCTAGACTTTCAACATGGGGGAATGCTGACGCAAAACAATCCATGCTCACTTTTGAGGGGCGCAGGGCTGGCAGGCCAGAGGAGTTGTCTCAGGATGCTGGGGAGCGCGACACACAGACGGAATCGAGGCCCAGGACAACAGCATCCGCTCCTTGCTCCTTGAGGTGAAATCCAGTTTAAAACCCATCGATGCGAAGATCGATAACCTCACCTCTCGCCTGGACCAGGTGAACCAACGTGTAGATTCGCACAATGCCCGCATTGCGCAGCTGGAGGCAAGGGTCTCAGATCTTGACGATGCTGGGGCGGCAGACAAGCAGCAGCTCCTAAAAATGGACTAGGTGTTAGAACTTATTCGGGCCAAAAACGAAGACCTTGAATCTCGTTCCCGTAGGAACAATATACGCATCGTTGGACTACCGGAATCCACCGCCATTGACAAAATGGAGACTTATCTGGAAACACTTCTGAGAGATCTGTTTGGAGAAGCCCTGTCGGCCTATTCATCGTTGAGCACGCGCACAGATCGCTGAGCCCACATTCCCCTCCCGATAGTGGCTCGCCTACTAAACTATCGCGACCGGGACACGATACTCCGCAGGGCGAGGGAGCTTGGTGAGGTCCGACACCAAGGCAACACATTATCCTTCTATCCCGACTTCACCATGACCGTGCAGGCTGCCCGCAGAGACTTTCTCCCAGCCAAACGTATCCTCCAACAAATCCACGTTTCATATGCGCTCATGTACCCTGCCAAGCTGCGCACAGACTCTGGAAATAAGCCCCGCTACTTCACGGATCCCAAAGCTGCCCTGACATCCGCCAAGTAATTGCAAAAGCCACGCTCCCGTGATCGCCAGTCGCCCTTCGATGAAGATCGCACAAGTGACAATGACTGAATCCATTCCTGCTTGTGGCTGATCAGGCCTGGTTTCTTCTTGCTATTTCCGACTACATTCTTATGCTCATATGCTGAATTAATGTTTATGCATGGCACAATTCCTTTCCTATGCTCTAATTGCTCTTTCCTTCTCCTCTTGCTCGCATAAGTCACGCACGGCCATCCTGCCTCGCGGTTTGGGGATGTCTGGCTGAGCCCACGTACCCCTACTGGGATAATTACTGCCACAAGTTTGCGTTTGCCAAGTTGGGGTTCCCAGGGAGGCGGGAGGGTAATGTCTGAACCATGTTGGGGGGGTTGGGGGGTGGGGGGGGTTGTGGGTTACTTCTGGGAATGGATGCACCTATCAGGTTATTTTGCAGTGACAAGTTTTACAAATGTACTTTTCTTCATATACTCTGCTTTGAACATGCATTTGTTGGCATACACACTGTACTCTCTCTCGCACCCACTCTCTTCATCAGGGTGAATACTCATGGTATTGTGCACATGACAGCCTCGCACCGATCCAATGACTGAGCTAACACTTCTGACATGGAACATTAGAGGTATGAACGACTTCCGAAAAGCCTGACTCATACATGCATACCTTACCAGACATAAAACCGATTTTTGTTTTCTCCAAGAGACTCAATTGACAGTTCAGAACGCCGCTAGGATCCGATCAAGACACTGGGGTGACACCTAATCTTACTTTTACTCTAACTACGCTAGGGGCGTTGCGATTTTGATAAGAAAAGGCCTGCCATGGCGCCCCGCTCATACCGTCATAGATACTGAAGGTCGCTATGTGATCATTATGGGTACTCTGTATGCTCAACCCGTGATCCTAGCAGCTGTCTACGGCCCAATCACTGACAGTCCAGAATTCTACACCCATATTTGGAAACACATCTCCTCCTTCAGCCCACTCCCACTGCTATGGGATGGAGATTTCAACATTGCCCCACACAACACCTTAGACCGCTCTGGCCCAAGCATACTCCACCCACAGGCTACCGACACACTGTGCTCCATTGTACAGGACAACTGCTTGACCGACGGCTGGAGACACCATCACCCGGAGAACCGCGAAGGCACTTGCATTTCCACCACCCACAGCTCCTGGTCCCGCATCGATCTTTGGCTAGTCACCCGGGATGTACTGGGCTGGATCACCTCCGCTTCACACCTTGCGCGTACACTATCGGACCACTCACCGGTGCTCCTGGGTATTCGGCTCCCTCACACGCCCAAACACATGTTTGCATGGCGCCTTCCCCCACACGCGCTTCGTGATGCAGTGTTTCGAGAAGAGCTCTGTGAGGCCATGGTTGAATTCTTTGAATTAAACATTGGCTCTGTAGATTCCCCTTCTACTCTCTGGGAAACTTTCAAAGTCGTGATCAGAGGTGAATGTATCGCGAGGCAATCTGGGGTCCTAAAATCTCTCAGGGGTACTCTGGAGAGACTAGAGGCGGAACTTAAATAGCTTGACCTGAATTACGCCAGCAACCCCTCCCCTTCCCTGCTAGCCGACATACGCCAAAAAATGACCGAATACTAGTCTGAGGCCGAACGCGAGGTCACACACCTTGGCCGCGAGACACAGGCGTGCCGATATGGTGAGGGTGACCGCCCTGGCAAGACCCTTGCACATTTGCTAAGGAAGCCGCACGCCTCCTCCTATATTACGGAACTACACAATGACGATGGGGGCAGAATTATTTCCCCTCAAGGCATACTCGACAAAATCTCTGCATTTTACTCTAACTTATACACTGCCAGCGCCGAGACTCCTTCGGACGTCCTCACACAATACTTTGACACTATTGAGCTGCTCTGGCTCAGTAATGCACATTGCGAATACTTGGATGAACCCTTCACCTCCGAGGAGATAGCACAGGTGATCTCCGGCCTCCCCAGCGACAAGGCGCCTGGTGCAGATGGGCTGACGGCAGCTTTTTATAAAGAATATGCGCCCATCCTCATCCCGCATCTCGCCGCAATGTATAACGAGTCCGTCGAGGTGGGCCACTTCTTGATTTCTCTCCGCGAGGCATTAATTACTCTCTTACTCAAGCCTGCTAAACCTCCTGAATCCTGCGACTCGTATCGCCCACTCACAACAAGATTTATGCTAAACTACTTGCTAACCGCCTTCTCCCCCTCATGTCTCTCATCGCTCGCCCGGATAAATTCGGTTTTATCCCCGGCCGTGCCACTTCCCACAATTTGCGCACCATCTTTTCCATTATGCACCAGATTAATCCTGCTCTGCCAGCTGACGCAGCCTTGTTGGATGCCACTAAGGAATTTGACTCTTTAGAATGGCCCTTCCTCTTTGCCCTGTTAGGCCGCCTGGAGTTCAGTCCACCCTTCATTAGTAAAATCAAGCTATTATACACGCTGCCAGCAGCATGTATCCGTGTAAATGGCCAACTTACCGAACCTATACGTATCACCAGAGGCACCAGGCATGGTTGCCCTCTGTCTCCTATGCTTTTTGCCATTGCCATGGAGCCGCACGCGGCATGGCTGTGGCAGCACCACAAGCAGAGGAGCATCGGGTTTTCATCCCATGGTCTGGTCACGTCTATGTATGCAGATGATGTGGCACTCTTCATTCGCGAACCTCAAGAAAACTTAGCCTCTATGACCAGAGAGGTCATCCGGTTCGGCGGTTACTCCGGGATACAAGTCAATTGGGCGAAATCAATCTTGTTTCCTCTAACCGACGCAACCCATCCCTTCTCCACGGAATACCCGCTACAGTGGGCAGCTGGCCCGACTAAATACTTGGGCATCTGGCTCACAAGGGATACAGAAGAGCTGTGGAGAGCAAACTACGGCAAAGCGATGGATTGGCTGGAGTCTAAAATTCTTACTTGGAAAACCCTCTCACTCTCCCTAGCGGGTAGTATCGCTATCGCCAAGATAGTGATCCTGCCCAAATTCCTATACCTTTTTTAAATATCCCCATGCCGCTCACATCTCACTTTTTCCAGAGGTTGCGATCTAACATGATCTCGCTTTTTTGGGCGGGCCGCCAACCACGCATAGCATACAAAACGCTGACGCTGCCCTTTTCTCATGGCGGGATGGGCGCTCCCAACTTCAAACTCTACGCCTACTCAGCTCAGGCTAGCTTTCTCTACTTTTGGTTACACCCCACATCGTTCCAACCTCACGTCGCGGTCGAAACTGACCTCGCCTCCCCGTCGCCACTGCAGACGGCTCTGTTCCTCCCTTACACGGCCCCGGGGCGTGAAATAGACACTGTAGAATGCATGCGCTGGGCCTGGGACGGGATTCGAAGACACACAAGAGTTAAGACATTATATGCTCCGGCGATGCAACTGGTAAACAACCCCTCATTCCCCCCTTTGCAGACGCCTGGCATGGCACGACGAACGGCCACACTAGGCATCAATACCAACGCTGATCTATATCCCAATGTCAATTTGTCTCTCTCCCAGAGAACGCAACCCCACTAGACAAATTACTATACCATCAGATAAGAGCTACCTGCAGGGCTGCAAATGACACCTTCCCCAATTCCCCTCCCCTGTGCGCTGCACTGGAATACATTCATACTGCCACTTCTCCGCGCAAACTGGTCACTAGGCTCTATGCACTGACACTCGTGGCCTTCCCAGATGATACCGAACGGGCAAGCCTCGCCTGGCTGACTGATCTAGGAGACGAGCCCACACCGGAACAGTGGCTATACTGCTGCAACCAAGCTCAAAAACTTTCTCCCAACTATCGGTTACGCCTTATACATTTCAAATACTTGCATAGATTATACCGCATACCCACTGCTCTCTACAAAATGGGACTGACCGCAGATGCCAACTGCGTGCGATGCTCTGCCCCCAATGCATCATTCGTGCACTTGGCTTGGACATGCCCTAGAATCGCGTCTTTCTGGCAAGACATTTGCCGTATCATCAGGGAGATCACCGCGGACACTATTGCACCAGACCCCATGACTTGTCTCTTAGGGTACGTCAAAGAGATCCCAGACTCCAGCCGACTATTGGTCGCGATGTTGTTGATTCTTGCCCGGTGCAGGGTGGCAATCCACAGGGGCCGGAAACCGGCACCATCCCCCAAGGCCTGGTTGGCTGACGCTGCACACTGCCAAACCCACTTAAGCGAATACTGGAGCCTAATGCCCCCCGCAAGCATACCACACGACATATGGGCTCCCCTGGTGTCCTACTTACAACGGAATGCTGAGGACAACCAAACCACTGACAACGCTACAGCCCATTCCTTCACGACTGACCTAGTTGAGATGGACAAGGTTAATCTGAACCTCTATGCAGGTATGACACAGTGAATCCTTAATGTCGTTCTTATGCTCAGATTTTTACATGTTGACATGCGCAAATGTTAAACGTTGATGCTTTCTTACCCATGATCCAAATGCCTGGAGAGTAATTGTATATCCATATGCATAACTTGTAATGCTTACTTACCCTAATCAAGTGTTAAATTTTTTTTTTTTTTAAAACAACCCATAAGGATATAGTATTGTTGAATAACAAATTATTGCATCACTGGAACTCACAAGAACAGGTTTCTGCACATTTATTCCCTAAAACCACCTTACTGCAGCAGTTTAAATGACCCCATGACAGAGATGAAGAGGCAGGAGATTAGACGCAGAAAGGTCTATAACTTAGGGCTACATGTATGAAGCATTTTTGCAGTTGCAAATGGACCGATTTGCAGAATCGGGCCAATTGCGACCGCAAAAATGCTTTTTGGGATGTACAAAGCCCAAATTGAGATTCGATAACTTGTTAACGAATCACAATTTGGGTTTTGCGATTTGGTGTTAGGAAGGGGTGTGTTTAGAGCACCCTTTCCTAATACTGAATTGGAATGGCATGTACGAATGTTTTGCGACCAAAATGCGGTCGCAAAACATTTGCAATTTACCGCCAATTGAAAGTTGTGGTAACCCATTTGGAAATGGGAAGGGGTCCCATGGGGACCCATTCCCCTTTGAAAATGGTTAAAAAATTATTTTTTAAGAGTAGGCAGTGGTCCCATGGGCCACTGCCTACTCTTAAAACATTAAACGTTCAAGTAAAAAATGTTTCTTAGTAAACGCATCCCGTCTTCCTTAAAGGGTAATGGGCAGTGTTTAACAAAAAAGATTGCTTTATTTAAAAGCAATCAAAGACATGGTGGTCTGCTGACCCCAGCAGGCCACAAGTCCTGTAATGGCTGCGATTCCTGATGGGTCGCAAATTGTGACCTACCTAATTAGTATTAATGATGTAGGTCTATTTGCGACCTACTACGAATCACAAATGAAACTCAAAAGAGTTTCATACATTAGGAATAGCGATTTCCTAATTGCGATTCGCAGGGAATCGCAGTTAGAAAATCACTATTCCTAACTTTCGTACGTTTACCCCTAAATCTTTTGGTGACAGCATTTAGCAGCCTGTGATAATCATGAAAAAAGTGACATTCCAACATGAATTTCTCTTTGTGATTCCTATTGGATTTTAGATGTTTTGATCAAATCCGTTCGAAAAAATAAACATCGATTTCTTAGAAATACAAGCGATCTTTATTCCAAATAATGGCATATTGTAGCCAAGTATGACAAAGGATCATATTTATAAAATATGTGTGTCCAATGCACCAACACATATGTCAATTCATTTACGACCCTCTAACATACATGTTTTATGTTGCCTTGCATTTGCTTTTAAGGCCCTGGCACTCAACTAACCATTTTCAAAACCTATAATGTGAGTTTCATTTTATACATAGATACTTTACATTTAGTATAGTATTTGCACAATTACTATTGGCTGAATAATATCTGCTTGTGGGTGCCCTTGTCAAACGAGCCACAAAACGAGGAGGAAAATCTACTTAACAATTGCCAAACTGAACTATAATCTTATTTTTTTTTCACAATGATTAAAAACGGTTCCATTCGGGTAATGCTATGCAGTAATAAGCATGTGATCTATTTTTTTTTTAAAGTAGCAGTGTTACTTTAGACAAAAATTACAAAGACAATAAAGTGAAGAACATAAAAGCACAAATATATTCGAAATATACTCAATAACAAGCACATTCAAATTCCTTCATTACAGATTTTATACAAACGTTTATGACAGCCTATCAAAAAAACTATTAGGAAAAGGGTAGACCAGAGAAACATTGGTGCTTCAGAAAGGTTTTTGCAGAGCTGGGTGCCGCAAAGTATTTTTATTTATTTGTTTAACATTTTTAAATATTGCTTCTTAACTGCAAGGTATTAGAGAGCTTTACAAGTAACTCATCTTGAATGACGTTCGACCCTAGAAAAATAATCATTGAACTAGAAGATAATACAATATGTGAGACATGCCAAGCAAGATAAACACTATATGGATCAATTAAAGCTTAGGAACTGGAAAATAGATGGGGTATTAGATGTCAAGTAGGTGAGAAGAGTGGGCTATTTAATGATGTTGAAAGATAGATTTCCAAGCGGTAGTAGCAATATCAGTGAGGGGCACTCCTGCGCAAATGGAGGGACACATTTACAAAAAAGCAATGCAGTGTAACAAGTCACCTTGCTGCTGTGCACTGAGTTACAGGGAAAAGGCAGGAATGCACCGTATTTATTACAATACGGTGCATTCTTGTCCTTTCCCCAGCTCTAGCACACAATGGGCTGCCTAGCGCCAACACAGGCACTCTTGCACCATGGTGCAAGTGTGCCTGCGTTGCATGCAGGATTATTGTTGCAGTAGGAAGAGGCATCTTCCTGCACAAAAGCAATCCTGAGAGGCATTTTCCTCTTTCTATGTGTGCTGCACACATAGAAAGAGGACGTAACGAGGAGAAATAAAGATATTTCTCCTCTTTACGCGTCCCCTGGGAAGGAGTAGCATTTTGGCACATTCCCAGGTCTACCACTTTTGGTAAATCTGGGAATGCGTCAAAATCCATGGGAGTTGCGTGGGAACACCCATGCAACGCCCATGAAATGCCTTCCCGGGCAGAGTAACGCAACGCAGAGATTTTCACTGGGTTGCGTATCTCCAGATTTATGAAGCCACTCAGGGCAAGGCAAGGTGGTCTTGCGTGGCTTCATAAATAACATTTTGGGCTTGCGTTATGTCTGCACCACGCTGCATGCTGCAAGAGCAATGCATCTGACCTCAAAAACATGTCCCACAGTTCTAAATTTAGGTACCTCAAGTTGAAGGGTATTTCTGCCTCTGCAACTTCTGAGGCTGCCTGAAATAGAGAGCACTTGAGCAAGATGAAGGGGATAGATTTAATGAATGGCTTTGTGTACTAGGCATAATGTTTTTTAATTTAATCCTAGGCATGAATGGTAACAAGATCTTTCATAATAGAAGAAATATGATCAAATTTATTTTGGGTGGCGGTAAGTGGCATACAGCTTTAAGTAGTGCAATGGCTGATTGGGAGCACCTGAATTAAATGTGATCTGTGAGGTAGTCCTGTTGCCTAGGACGTCCGAATTATCAATACTCAACAGTCCATGTTCAAAACCCATTTTTCTGAACCCACACTGATGTTCCATTTCATGTCTGTTCACATTATGCTGAACTGTTTTCTGTGGCTGCTTGCCTTTGTTTCTATGCCACCTGAGCACTTTGTATGTTTCACTTCCTGTATGTGGTCGGAGCAGCATTTTAAAGATGTTGTGATGGGAAATTCTATCTTAGTGACTGTCTTCACTTAGCTGCTTGGGGCATAGTTGTGTTTACAGTTCCTTTCCATGGATGACCTTCAAGGTTGTTTTGAAGGATGAATTCTACTCAGATTTAATGCTGCTGCTAAAATTAAGCTTCTATTTAGTCAAGAGTGTTTATGTATATATTTGTGCTCTATTTTCACAATGACTTAGATAAGACGTTTAATATAATCGATTCATTGTTCATCACTTAACCCCTCCAAAAGGGAAACATCGATATCGTAAGTTAAAACAAAAAAAGGCGGGAAGGGGAAAAAACAAGCGCAAGTTGCTTCACACCTCTAAATAAACCTGAATGGAAGCTTTAAGTATAACCTAAAACAGCAATTTTAATATGCTCCTTCTGGCATCACGTTTAACATTGTTGCCAGAAATATATTAAAGAAAGCGGTACAGTAGCCAGAAAAACGGAAACAAGCAATGGTGTGTGTCGAAGTGTGGCCGAACACGCGCCCACAGACATAAACATGCAAATAACGGCTACACCCTGCTGCCTCTCACCCACCCTCCTCTGAATCAGAATTTCCTTGTACATTTCAAACATGAATATATTAACGGAGACGCAACTCATGGAAAATTGGCTTCAGCCGACTGAACATTTCACTCCAGGTACCACAGACTCCGCGAATTTGAAGGCAGACTCTCTGGACTTTTGTACTGTCCATGATTCTTAATCTTAATGTCATCAACGCGTAAGTAAAATACACTGTCTCAGCAGTGGCGGCTCGCAGAGGGAGTGCTGCGGGCGGTGGGGCGGGTGGCTGGGTGGGGGGGGTAGTGGAGTCGGACATACGACGGGCAGGAGTAAGGTAAGTAAATAAATAAATAAAACTATTTACCTTGCGCTCGCTGCATCGACAACTCAGCGATGCAGCGAGCGCAAGGTAAATAGTTTTATTTATTTATTTATTTATTTACCTTACTCCTGCCCGTCGTATGTCTGACTCCACTACCCCCCCACCCAGCCCCTCCCCCTCCCTGCCCCGCAGCACTCCCTCTGCGAGCCGCCACTGTGTCTCAGTTAAGCAAATATAGAAAATTGCATCAAAGCAAAAAAAAAGTGGGCAAATACAATTTGAACTACTTTGATGTTTGTGTAACACAGAATGGAGCAAACATATTTTGCTCCTGTCCATATTACCGAAATAATTTTGCGCAGGAGCGAATATGAAGGTAATGGAAAACAGAACCTTTGCTAAATATGTGTAAAAAATGTAAAAATGTATTGCTTATAACCCATTTCAGGTTTGTAGTAGACATGTTAACAAAGAAAGCCTAGTCCATTAATTACATCTCTAACCCCTTAATTGCTGCCCCGTCCCCCATACCCCTCTTGAACCCTTTTTAGCTGTTTGGGGTAGTTTGCGCTCAGGGCTGCATATTTCTTTTTTCACATAAGGCATCCACAACAAATTTGCGTCCTTTTTTCCAACATCCTGTGGATTCTAAAGGTACCTGGGATTTGTGGATCCCCTGGAGGGGACCAGGAAAATAGGCAAAATAAAGCTAAATTTTGAGTTTTTTGGGAGAAAAATGGGAAAAAAGAGCTCTGGATAAAAGTGTCTAGTCTTTTTTCCTAAAAATGGCATCAGCGAATGGTTTGCTGTGCTAAAGTCACCATCTTCTCAACTTTCAGGAACATGCAGAGCAGAATAAAAAAAACTATTTTATTACCACATTTTTGGCATTTTTCAAAAGGTAACCTATTTTTCCTATTTTTTTGTGCTCTCAACCCACTTCCAGTTTGTGGTGGAAACCAGCGTGAAACCCATGGCTGATCCAGGAAAGCTATAGATTTCTGAAAAATAGACAATTCTAAATTCAGCAAGGAGTCATGTGTAGAACGCCTTAAGGTTTTCCAAGGAAACTAAGGGGCATATGTACAAGCCCCTATCGCGACGGGAAGTTCACTTTTTGTGACGTTCCCGTGGCGATAGGGGTCTTGCCTCATGCACGAGGCAGCGTTAAGCCACTTAACGTGGCTTAACGCTGCCTTGTACATAAGGCACCCTATCACGCTATGGTTAGCGTGAAAGGGGCATGCAGTTGGTGTTGCGGTGGGCGTTCCACCGCAGCACCCATTGTATTTGACGCTGCCCCCTATGTACAAGGGTGGCAGCGCCAAAATTAAGACCAGGAAAACCCTGGTCTTAAGTTGGCGAAACGAGGAGAAATGCATTATTTCTCCTCGTTTTGCTTTTCCATGTGTGCTGACTTGTGCAGCACACATGGAAAAGCAAAATGCCATGGTTTGTTTATGTACAGGAAAGTGTCCTTCCTGTACATAAACAAACCTTTAAAAATGCAATTCTGTCACTTTCATGTGTGCTGCATAAAGCAGCACACATGAAAGTGTCAGAATTGCATTTTAGGATTGTTTATGTGCAGGAAGGGACACCTTCCTACACAAACAATCCTCCCCTGCACGCAGACACCCTTGCACTCTGGTGCAAGGGTACCTGCGTTGGCGCTAAGTTGTTAAACTTAGCACCATCGCAGGGGGAGACGCAAGGCTGCACCACATTCTTGTGAATATAGTGCAGCCTTGCATTTCCGAAGTGGCGGAGCGTGTAGCTAAGCCAAGGAGGCTAACGACACGCTCAGCCACTTCATTGTACATAACCCCTAACTGTTGAAATAAAGAAATATTGAAAATGACTAGTAAAAAACACCTATTTGTGACAATGTTTTCATCCATAACTTTTTGTCACAATGGCCAATTTACAAAATAAGTATACCATTACTTCCGCTAGACCCTTCTGGTTGCAGGGATTTATAGGGTTTCTATGTTCTCCGAGAACCCAAGGTACCCAGAGTCAACAACTGAGCTGCACCGTACAATGGTTTTTCATTGTGTTCCAATCATAGGTCAATTCACATGGTGAAATTTGTAGAGTGAAAATAGGAATGACTGAAAACTTATGTATTTCTGAAATGGGCACAAGATATAAAGTTTAGGAGCAATGGCTATTTGTACAACCCTGAATTTTTGCATATAATTTAGATAGTATTTTCTAAATGTTTTCAATCTTACACTGGCTTACATTTGGAAGGCACAAATGCAGCAAAATCCAATTGATAATAACAAATGTTCTACTATTCTGTGCTCCCACATGTCTTCTGATAAAAATGGTACCTCACTTGTGTGGGTAGGCCTAGTATCCCGCGACAGGAAACAGCCCAAAACGCAACATGGATACATCACGTTTTTCCACTCAAAACTGACCAATTTCTTGCAAAGTAGGTAGTTGTGGATTTTGGGCCATAGCTCTGCCGGCACCTAGGGAAAACTAGCAAACATGAATTTTTTTTAAAACTAGACACCAGGGGGACTCCGGGGTGGGGTGACTTGCATGGCTTGCATGGCTTGCAGCACGTGTTTTTACCCAGAATCTCTAGCAAAGCTCAAACTTTGAATAAAAAAACACATTTTCCTAACATTTCTGTTATGGAAAGGTCTGGAATCTGCAGGGAGTCACAAAATTCCTTCCATCCAGCATTACCCTAAGTCTCCCAATAAAAATGGCACCTCACTTGTGTGGGTAGGCCTAGTGCCCACAAAAGGAAGCGGCCCAAAACACAACATGGATACATCACATTTTTCTACTCAAAAAGGAATTTTTTTTTGCAAAGTGGGAGCTCTGGATTTTGGGCCATAACTCAGCCAGCACCTAAGGAATCCTAGCAAACTTGCATATTTTTGAAAACTAGATATCTGGGGGAATCAATACAGGGTGGGGTGACTTGTGCGGATCTCACCAGGTTTTCTTTTACTCAGAATCCCTTGCAAACCTCAAACTTTGATTAAAAAAACCACAAATTTTCCTCAAATTTCTGTGATGGAAATTTCTGGAATCTGCAGGAAACTACTATATTCTTTCCAACCAGCATTCCCCTAAGTCTTCCGATAAAAATGGTGCCTCACTTGTGTGGGTAGGCTTAGTTCCTGCAACAGGCAAAAGCCCGAAACGCAACATGGATACATTATATTTTTCCACTCAAACTGACCCTTTTTTTGCAAAGTGGGTAGTTGTGGATATTGGGCCCTAGCACAGCCGGCAACTAGGAAAACCTAGCAAACCTGCACATTTTTTAAAACTAGACGCCTAAGGGAATCCAGGGTGAGGTGAATTGCATGGCTCTCACCAGGTTTTTTTTACCCTGAATCTCTAGCAAACTTTGACTAAAAAAACAAATTTTCCTCACATTTTTTAGATGGACAGTCTGGAATCTGTGGGAACCACAAACTTCTTTCCACCCAGCATTCTCCCAAGTCTCCTGATAAAGATGGTACCTCACTTGTGGTAGTGCCTGCGACAAGACCCAGCCCAAAACACAACATAGATACATCATATATTTCCACTCAAAACTGAGTCTTTTTTTGCACAGTGGTTAGCTGTGGATTGTGGGCCCAAGTTGAGTTGGCACCTAAGGAAAACTAGCAAACCTGCACATTTTGTAAAACTAGACAACCAGGGGAGTTTAGGGGTGCATGACTTGCATGGCTTTGACAAGGTAATTTTAACCAGAAGCCCTTGCAAATGTCAAACTTTGGTAAAAGAAAACACATTTTTCTCATATTTCTGTGATAAAAACTTCTGGAATCTGCAGGAATACACAAAATTCCTACCACCCAGATTTACCCCACTTGTGCCGATAAAAAAGCTGTTCCACATGTGTGGAGAGGACTAGTGCCTGTGACAGGAACGGATCAAACCTAGGTCAATGGGAGCCCTTGCGAGTGGACTCTTATTGACCTCGGTTTGATCTGTTTCTGTCTCGGGCACTAGTCCCAGTCACACAAGTGGCTTTTTTCGGCACAAGTGCGGTAATGCTGGGTGGTTACACTTTTGTGGATTCCTACATATTCTGGGAGTTTCCATCACAGATATGTAAGGAAATCGTGTGAATTCAGGCATAGTTTGAGGTTTGCAGGGCACTGTGAGTAAGAAAATCTTATGGGATCATGCAAGGCACACAGTGGAATCCTCTCATTGTCTAGTTTTCAAAAATGTCTTTGGTTGATAGGTTTCCATGGGTATATAGAAGAGAACCTTTTTTTAGCACTCTCTTAAGTAAGTACAATTGACCATTAAGTCATGAATAGATTAGCAACAAAAGTATAATTGATCCAGATATCCCTTTTAGTGCCAGAAATCCAAGGTCAATGATCTCTCTTCTCGAGACGGACATAAGAGTCCATCAAAGATAGCCTAGAAATATGATATTTTGATGCTACAGGAAATTTGGGCCACACGGGATTTATATCTAGAAGGATTCGACTGTTTTAATCTCGTTGTCCCTACCCCCAAGGTTGGCCGCCCGTCTGGTGGTCTTTCAATCTGGGTTAACATCAATGCAGGAGGTAGTACAAAAGCTCTTGTCACCAATAATGATAAATTTCAGGCTTTGATTTACACACGGGGGCTCCTATTTGCTTTATTAATTTTTACAATAATGATTTTGTTTCCACACCAAATGTTAACTTTGCCAATTTGTTTAATTTTATTGCAACCCTACAAAGCCAAAATGTTTATCATAAACTAGCAGGTATCCGTTTGGCCGGTGGTTTTAATGCCAGGATGTCAAGAGGGAATATATTGGACATAGAATTTTCCATTAATGTGTCACCATGTAATAGGGGGATCGAACTATCGGATTACTTGTCGAAAAATAACTTAACTAATGTTATGGAAATTGCAGCGGTACCCAATAAGGATAAGTATGCTGTGCCAACATATAGAGGCCGAGGCAGCTCTTCTATTATCGATTATGTTTTTATATCTCCCACCTTAGAAGATTGCTTGCTGAAAGCCGAGGTTATGCCAACTGTCCATGGTGACCACAATCCCATTACATTAATATTAAGAATTGCCCCAAGGCCGAAATTTGTGAAAGAGTGTGGGGCAACTAACCTAGTAACTTCTACTGACAATTTAAGATTGATTTGGAGAGGTGTCGATAATAATGATTTATTTCTTAGAATGGTAAGAGAATACCTGCAACTTATCGACACCTGCCAGTCTCCAAACGATCGCAACCCCGAAGTAATTGATGCTTTTAATAAACTCTGTGGGGGAATCAAATTAATGATATCTAGGCCCATGGTAGAATCTCACAGTGGACCTAGATGGTTTAATCGTGATTGCTCTCTAGCAAATAGGAAGCTCCGTAAAGCCCTTACAAAGAGCCGGAGAGATCTGGCACTTGTTAAATCTTTGAGGCAACAATATAAGGCCACAATTGCCATGCGGAAAGATGAGATCTTAAAAGAGCATTGGGATAATCTTGCAGGGTCAAAAATGCGATTGGCTTTTGGGTAGCAGTTAAAGATATGAGGTCTATGGATCACATATTAACACCCATAAGTTGCACTATAGCAAGTGAAGCTTGGGAAGCTCATTTCTCCAGGATCTATTTAGCCCCATCGCAAAATGAGTTTCAATATAACCACCAAATTGCCTCTTAGATTCAGATATCTCTTACAGAAGTAGAGTATTCTATTCACCAAAGTTTGGGCAATGAGGCTCCTGGCCCTGACGGGCTCCCAATTGATCTCATAAAATACAAACCGGAGTTCTGAGCACCCCTTTTATTAAATGTTTTTAACAATTTATCTAATGATATGATTCCGAGCACATGGACTACCAGTATTATTGTTCCTATTTTTAAAAAAGGTGATAGATCCAACCCAAGTTGTTATAGGCCGATCTCCCTTATTGACAACACTTTAAAAATCCTTGTGAGGATCCTGTTTAAGAAGATTAGGTTATGGCCGAGGAAGTACAAGTCTTAAATTCCTGTCAGTTAGGTTTTAGAAGCAAAATAGGCACAGTTGAACAGTGCCTAAACCTCAACTTGATTATCGGAAAATATACCATAGCCCAGAAATCCCCTATTTATTTGGCTTTTATGGATCTTACCTCGGCCTTTGATTATGTTAACAGGTCACGTTTATGGTCGATTCTTTTAAAATATTGGTTGGATGAAGTTTTAGTCAATTTTTTGCTTATTTACATAGGGACTTGAAATCTCGGGTGAGGATTAGTAAAGGCGGGGAGGTTTCGAAGGACATCATTATTGGTAGAGGAGTCAGGCAGGGGTGCGTCCTGGCTCCTCTTCTTTTCATTTTATACATTAACGACCTTCACAATTCGTTGAGCGTACTCACTAACGATGTCCCTAGAATTAATGGTAACATACTTCCCGCCCTACTTTATGCTGATGATGCGGTCCTAATGGGCCGCACACCCAATGCACTACGCACTTTAGTCCGGGGTTTTGTAGATTTTATGGTTGGTTTAGATCTTTGCACTAATTTAAAAAAATCATTTTTAATGGCCTGCGGCCCGAAAAAGTACGTTATTAACAAAATTAACATAGGCTCTGATTGTTTACAACGCACTTGCACTTTTCCCTACTTGGGGTTGGTATTCGCAGCTAACGGTCCCTGGGTTGACCATATGGCACACAGTAGGAGCAAATTTTCAAAAGCGATTAACTCAATCCTCTGTCTCCCGCAACCTAAAAAGGCAGAGGTGGTTCTTGCCATTATTAACATTTTTAAATCACAGTGTATGCCTACTGCAACATACGCTGCTGAAGTTTGGGGCTTCGCAAAGTGTAGTAACATTCAGGGCGAGGAAAACAGATTTTGCCGCAAACTTTTGGGGGCCCCAATTTCCTCTTCTAATTATGTTTGTCATAAGGAACTGAAACTGACATATATAGAGGATTATATAAGGGCTCGCCCAGCCACATTTTGGCTTGCAATCTGGAAGAACCCGGCAGCGACTCTTACTCGAGACATAATGACAGATTGTCTTAAATGTGAAAAGGGTAGGGACATACCATAGCTTGCCGCTGTCAGGGACAGCCTAAATGGTGTGAAACTTGAACATTTCTTTTTAAATCCAACTGATATAGAGCATATAAACAAAAAATTCCTCCAAGAGGCTCTATATGCACAGTACAGTAATGTAAGGTATGAAAAAGAGGCTCGGAAAACGTCCGTTGCCAGGTATATGTCCCTAGCGGACGTATTCCATTTGTCACCATACTTACCATCGAGTTACCTCTTAAAAACTATAGGTCGCTGGGAGAGAGGGTTGCTTTTTCGCCTAAGGGCAGGTACTGTGAAATGTTTACTATGTTTCCCCTTGGGGTATAACGCCAACCTTGATCAATTGCCATGCCCCTGTGATGATCATAGTAACCAATCTATGTTACATTTTCTATTCTTTTGTAAATTCTACCAAAAATATACTAAATGGTTTTTGATTCCACTTTTAAGAAAACGTCCATAATCAATTATAAAGCTGCATATATGAAAATCCTTGAGTTGAAAGAGGATGAATTAATTTTTTGCGTGGGATCATTTTTGAAGACGGCAGTCCGCGTGCGTGCCTCAATGAGTACCCATTGAAAGCTGTTTTTATTGAACGCATTGATTAGTAATCCATGTTTGTGGGTAGAACATTTGGATTTTCGTGTCATACTGTCATCTATCATAATCTGTTGAGACAGTACCTATGTTCATCCTCCATTCTATCTTAGGCACTATTTTATGAAGTTGGACTGTCCATTTCCCGTTTGTACCTTTACAGTGCAATGTATTTCATGCTACTATTTTATCTATGCTCATAGGATTTTATTGTGAATTTATTGTCTTTTATGATACTGCTGCTTTTATTTTAAATGTTTTAGATAGTTTTATGTAGTCATTTGTTGTTATCGATCTGTGCTTTTATGGATATACTTATATTCGAATAAAGATTGATTGATTGAGTCCATCGGTTCGTTAGTTCAACCGTTGATTTATTCATTAATGTATCCAGCACAAATCAGCCCAGTCCATTCAGCATAGATTCAGCCCTCAGCCAACACGTGCTTCGTCTATTTAAAGACTTTTTCAAGGAAGTTCAAAAGTAAAATGTCTAGACGTCCCTGGCCTTCAAATTTCACTACCCCGACGTCATAGAATGCAGCACACATAGAAAGAGGAATATGCCTCCCAGGATTGTTTTTATGCAGGAAGGTGCCCCTTCAAGCACAAAAACAATCCAATATGCAACACAGGCACCCTTGCAGCATGGTGCAAGGGTGCATGCATGGTGGCAGGCAGCCAAAAGGGCCCCAGAGCAGGGGAAAAGACAGGAATGCACTGTATTGCCCTAAATACAGCTCATTCCTGCCCTTCCCTGTCATGCATTGCAGCACAGCAAGTTGACTTGCTGCGCTGTGTGACTTTCTCATGAATGAGTCCCTGAGGCTTTAGGGGAGAGTTGGGGAGCAGATGTTAGGATGGGCCAGAAAGACTGCATTATTTTATTTAAAAAAACATATATTCCTGTCATAAAGTGGGCTTTCTGGCACATATATATTATGTATAATACACACATATTAAAATCATAAAAATATAAACAATTCTATAACAAAAGCATATAAATTAATTTAGACAATAAGTTAAATATTACAAATTTAAAACCCCAAAAACACATTTACTGAAAATACTATAAGAGTAGGGAAAGCGTTGGACTTCGGAGGGATTAAGTTTACTCTTCCCACTCCAGTCTGTACAACAGTAGGGAAAGCGCAGGACTTTGGAGGAGTTAAGTTTAGTATTCCTACTCCAGTCTGTACAACAGTAGGAAAAGCGGTGGACTCCGGAGGGGTAAGATTTACTATTCCCACTCCAGTCTGTGCAACAGTAGGGAAAGCGTTGGACTTCACAAGCGGGTACATTTTCTATTTCCACTCCAGTGTGTGCAACAGTAGGAAAAGCGTTGGACTTCAGGGGGGAAACATTTACTATTCCCACTCTAGTCTATGAAACAGTAGGGAAAGCATTGGACTTCAGAGGGGTTAAATTTACTGATCCCACTCCAGTGTGTACAACAGTAGGAAAAGCGTTGGACTTCAGGGGAGTTAAATTAAGTATTCCCACACCAGTCTGTACAACAGTAGGGGGGGGTAAATGTACTATTTCCTCTCCAGTGTGTGCAACAGTAGGAAAAGCATTGGACTTTGGAGGGGAAGACTTACTATTCCCACTCCAGTCTGTGCTACACTCGAGAAAGTGTTGGACTCTGGAAGTGCTACTTTTTTTTGTTGAGGAAGACTTTGCCGAACTGGGTCTCAGGGTAACGACGCTGATTGGCTTTACCACGCATGTGCCCTTACCACCTTTACCACGCATATACCTTTAACATACATGCCTTTACAACATAATTTGTAAATTATTACATTATAATTTGGTAAAGGTTTTGTGTGGTAACGGTAGTCGCGTTGTAACAAACACGTGGTAAAGGTTATGTGTGGTCACAGCCGCGTTGTAATGGCTGTTTCCCCAGGAGTAAACAGGGCCAGGGCAACTGTTTCTTAACTCTTTGGTGAATGTTTGTGTTTTTGCTTGCTGGTGTGGTTTTGGGGTTATGGCAGAAAAGTTTGTTTTTTACTGTTTGTTTCCTGTTCACCTTGAAACACTGGAATCTTTGTCATCATCTTGTGTTTAAACAGAAGGCTATGCTTTGAAGGCTGGTTGTGCACAGGCTAAGGGACGGATATTTTGACAGTTACAGAAGGTTCCAAAATTTTTCATTTAAAGCATTTCACGCAGGGGTGGCTCCTCCACTAGGGCAGAGGAGCTTCGCCCCACTGTTTTTTCGCAGTGCGAGAAGCAGAAAGATAAAATGGTAAAACTACAATTTTATGTTTCTGCTTCTAGCTCTGCGAGAAAGCAGAAGTGTTTGGTTGGGGGCGGGCGGGGCGGGGCTGCTCTAGGGCAGGGGAGGAGTGGCTTGCTACTGCTCAGGGAGCTGACTGTTTGGTTGGCCCCCTGGCACCAACCAAACCAGTCATGCGCACTCTGCCTTTTCTCCATGTAGGCTGCAGGCAGCCTACATGGAGTAAATGGCCTCCCCATTGGCGCGTGGCTGGTCGGCGTCCCAACCAATCACAACGCTGACATTGCAGCATTGTGATTGGCTTAGGGGAGGAGAGGGAGGCTGCCTGCTTCCTGTTCCAGAGCAGCAGAGACGACGCGGGACCGGGCCGGCGAAGGTAAGATAACTTTTATTTTTATTTTAAATTAACCCCCCCGCACACGACCCCGTCCCACGCGACCCCCCGCCCCACCCACGAGTCATGCCGGCCGCGACTGATTTCACAACATTCGTGCACAAACTAAATATTTGTTAAACATCGCTTCGGGACGTTAATTTTTTTATTAATACGTCTAGAAGGATATTAATACAGACTTTTCATGTTTAATAATTGTTAGTAAGTTAAATACCTCGTTTCTAATAATGCTTATAAATCACGAACACCTTTCAGCTCTTTTTCCCCATTTTTCTAAAACAGAGGGGCAGATTTACAAGAAAGTGAGCCAATTACATCCCCAAGCGAACTATGTTCCCACAAAGGACTGAACTGATTATGGGAATGCTACTCAGCATTCTACTCAGCATTCTACGCTAATTAGATCCCCTTTTAAATGAACTCTGACCTCTTTTGTATCGGCAGTATCCTACGTTAATTTGCCGACCTATAGGTAGTATATTTACTGGACCTGGTCGCCTAGGACAACAACCGTAAGGTACTGCTGAGTAGCATTTCCATAATCAGTTCAGTCCTTTGTGGGAACATAGTTTGCTTGGGGATGTAATTGGCTTGTATCACTTGGAATGAACCCCTTTTAGCACTGGTGGTTAACAATTTATCTTCTCTCGCAAGCCTTCTCTTAACCTTTTTTCTGTTTACCACATGTGGCACCATTTGGCACCCGTTTCAATTTCTGGCATAACACAAATTTCTTCGTGCACTGTGAGATACCATCTTGTTACTTGTTCACTGGAGTTGAGCACCGGTATGAGCAAAGATGCAAAGTATAGTTTAAATAGTAGTAAATTATATTTCATATATGAAATATTATTGTTACCATCACCCCCTAGTTACCTTTATTGTTCTTTATTTTCAGACATCCCATGTGTCTTAAATGAGTTTCAGTACATCTTGGTCCTGAGGAAGGTGGTTTTTCCACTGAAACGCGCGTAGAACGTAATTGCTTTATGAGAAGTGGTCCCTGGGAGCATAACCCATTGAGCTGGGTGCTTTGGAAACATCTTCATCGGCCCCTATGCAACCAATTTGGGACCCTCCACAGGGTCGAAACTTTTTTCACTTGTATGCTGTATGAGTTGTGTGGTATGGTAAGAATGTGGATGAATGGCAGTATTATTTTGGTAGTGGATGATGAGAGTCAGTTTTATCAACCTTCATGTTTTTTGGGATGTCCTATGTTATAATAATGGATTGATACCTATAAATAATTACTTATGAAAATTTAGTTCATTATATGTGTTATAAATGTATGTACTTGTGCAACATATTTTAGAGATATAAAAAAATATATAAAAATAACTTGCATAATAAAATGTTTTGTAATTTAGAAAAAGTCTGTTGATTTAATTTTATGTAAGGACATATGTCTAGACAGGTGTATACTATGTGGGTGTTATGGTAACATAGAACCTTAATGGTCATGTACAAAATTAAATAGG
Organism: Calotriton arnoldi; assembly: GCA_963921515.1. NCBI lineage: Eukaryota > Metazoa > Chordata > Amphibia > Caudata > Salamandridae > Calotriton > Calotriton arnoldi. The sequence continues at coordinate 122,503 of CAWUFW010017562.1, forward strand.
TCAGCATAGAGGCTTTTACCCTCATGAGGCCTATTCTTCCTACACTGCGTCACTTCTTGCGCCTGCTTCGAGCAGGCATAAGGTTTTGACGCAGTGGCGTCCTAGAAGTGACGCAGTGAAATCTTGTAGATTTCACTGCATTACTTCTACGAGGCTTTTTTGTGTTGGAACGCCCACCCTGCATACATTATACCTGACGCAGGTATAATGTCACGCAGGGCTTTACAACGTGGCGCATCTCCCTTGATGCGTCACGTTGTAAATGGGCCGCATTTTTTACGCCGCCGCTGCGCCACAAAAAGTGACGCAACGGCAGCACAAAAATGACGCAAGGAGCTTGTAAATCTGTCCCATAGACTGCAGAACGACAGAATGTAGCGTGACAACTTAAAACACAATCATAGTTTCTTGCCGACATCCACCCTGCCCATGGGCACAATTTGCGTCCGCAGTACACAGCAGAAAGAGAGGAATGGGCCATGAAAGTGTTAATTCAGCATCAGGTGAGATTTATATCATAACTGCATTTACGCACATTTCCTCTCAGTTTATAAAATGGCGCGCCACGCTATAGCACATAATGAAGAAGCACGCAGAAGGGCGCCCTTATTACACATATGTAGAGTGCAACATTTCAATCAAGATTAGAAATCAGGCTGTCTCTACAGTGCAATGCCAATGAAAACCTTGGACACAATTTCAAACAATAGGCCGCTTTTAAATCACAATTTGCTTTTGCATAGATCGTCGCACTGCATTTCTGTACTGTCTAAGTGCTGTAAATAAAAGGTGTTTCTTTTACTAAAGTTAGAGGGTGTCAATTTACCGACTTCAGAAGGAAGAGAGGCTGAGATGGCCTTTCGCGGATTCAAACATTTCAGAGGCGATAGGTTAACTCACTGCCCCATCGGTAACCTGAAACAAATACATTGTGCGAAGATGTAACGAGTCAAAACATCTAAAAAGGACCAGCAGGAGTGTTGCTTTCAAGACACCCTGGTGGTGCACATGTAGCATGCTCTTTCCAGCTGTAATTCGTCAATTACACCGAGCATTAAAAAAAATACTGCCCTGTAAAGGGTGAATCATTACAGTGTGAAACGGTCATTGGCAAAGCCAATCGGTCTCGCCTATGTGAGATCTATAGACTTTGCCAATGTTTCTTAGCCATGCTGCAACATGGCAGAAAGTAAAGAAAAAAAGCTGTATGACACAGCTAGCATTGACCGCGTCATAGTGCTTTTTTTTTTTTTTAACTTTCAGCCATGCTGCACTGAAGCCATCGCTGCTGTACAATATGGCTAAAAAAACATTGACAAAGCCAATAGATCTTGCACAGGCGAGATCTGTTGGCTTTGCCAATGCTTAATACAAAGGGAGCTCACACAGCTTTCTTTTAATTTCGCAGTCAGTGGAGTGGTGCTTATTTCATTGCAGCCTTTCCCCGTCCCGATTGCATATAGGGAAGTATAGATTTAGGGGCCGATTCCGATTCCGGCCGGAAATCTCTCCGACCGAGCCGGACCCGGAGAGAATTCCGACCGAATCGGACCCTAGCAGTCCGACCGGACGAGTACGATGCATTCGCATGCTATCGGACTCGAGTCGGTCGGACTCCCATTGAAGTCAATGGGAGCCGGTCGTACAACGCGTACGCCGGCTCCCATTGACTCAATGGGTGCGAGGCGAACAAGGGCGCCCCTACAGCGGGTACGCGTCCATGCGCATCGCGGCGTACATGCACAGGTAGGGGGACCCATGGGTCCCCCCTGTGTGCGACTCGCGCGCCTAAGCGTACAGGGGGGGTCCGACGCGGACCCCCAAAGTCCGGCTCCGACAGCTTTTTCGAGCCGGTCGGCGCGAGTCGGTCGGACTGCTCGCGGCGCGCATCGTACTTACCCGGCCGGGAAACGTCTCCATAGCGCGGTGCGAGTCATGTCCATGCGAGTCGGTCAGAGCGTGTTGAAGCCGCGTTCGAGTCGGTCGGCGATTTCGCGGGTGCTTGCATCGTACTCGCTCAGCCGGACCCGCGTACGATTCGGTCGGGAAACAGGGCTCCGAATCGGATCCGGTGAATCCGAATCCGATTCGGAGCACTACCGGCCGAGATCGGAATCGGCCCCTTAGTATTCCTAACTCAACATAGACATACCTTGAAAATATATGTACTGCAAAGGTAGATAAATGTGGAGTTAGGTATAGAAAATCTAGACTTACTTACCCGTTGATATTTTATTTTCGCTATTCTGTCCTCAATTTCTGTCCCATCAATACTATTGATTCGATATTCAGAGGGTACACTATCCGTCCCTGGAAAGGGCTGTGCAGCAGGCTGCTGGCTGTAGGTGCTCATATTTTTGTATATAACTGAATAATTGAGTAAAGTCAGAAGATTGTGGGCTTCGTCTCTCACTCTCCATTACCACGTATCAGCAAATGTCTCTCGCGCTGACATTCTAGGAGGAGCAGGCACAGGTTGGTAATCGAAAGTATACCTCATCCGTTATTTGTGCATGCACATAGCACTTCTTGGCTCTGAAACCCGAATCAATTTTTTATTGTAATGCTCTTTGCCTCATCAGAGCTACTCTCCTGTGGCGCACTTTAAAAACCTGCATGGCTTGTCACCAGAAGGCCAGCTACCGGGTGCACACATGCCAATAGATCCAATTCAGGCAGGAGGCTTGCCTCTGCTTCAATATAAGTCAATGGTGATATTCTATTTCAGTTTTTTAAGTGATATCCTTTGGTCCCTCAGGAGTGAGCGAATGTTAGCATCTCCCGGAAATCTTCTAAGTCTGCGCATTGTACGATTTAATGCTTTTTTGAGGGACTTAAGACGGTCTCTTTGGCCTTTCGGAATTCTATATTTCTGACGCATGGCCTGAGAATGACTTTATTTGGTTGGAATAGCGGCATAGCGGTCTAATAATGTAGCTGTGAATTGTCCCCATTGGGCTGTTTGATCCATTGAGCCTGTCGCGAGAGAATTAAAAAGTTCGATTGCAGCTTCTGCCCGAGGATCAATGTTACTTACAGTACATATAAGTCAATGGGGAAAATACATTCCTCTGATTTTTTGCCAAAATCTCCCACTTTTGAGTTTTAAAATGCTGGCATGAATGCTGAAGCACTATTGTGGTGAAGCAATTGCTGGCTGCAAACCTGGGCGTGGACTGGCAGTGATATCAACCCCAGTAGGCTCTGAAAAACCAGCCTCCACCCTGCCAGCCACCATGAGAATTGCCCGGTGGCTGGTAATGCCGGTCCAGCCCTGGTCGAAGATGTCACATGATCTGTGTGCCAAAGCTACAGCATAACCTGCAGCCAATTCTTTTTTTGGGGGATTGATCAGGTGGAAGTCCTGAAGAAAGCCGGGGTATTAGCACGTGCCGGCTGAAACATGTCGACATCTCAGCAGAGTGGAGGGGTAGGGCTTTGATAATGAGTAGCCATTACCACCATCCACGGGTCTGGATAGGACCATTTCTTGCACCTGGACAGTGTACCCATTATTAAAGGTATAGCAGGGATACACTGTTACCAGTTTTATCAATTTATTCTGCCACTACATTTTTTCACTTTTTTGATCCCACACCATTTCTTTAATTTTTTTATGTTGTTTGTCTTCCCCCTCCCTATTGCTCCACCTCCAGCGTTGGCTAGCGCGGAGGTGTGTAAGCAGGCCCTATGATGAAGCATGACACAGTTCGCTGTGTGTGAGGGCAGTTTTACATACACAGTGTGTGCCCTGTTTTATACCTCTCCTCTCTTTACCCATTCCGTTAGTTTTTTAATACAGTCCCTTTTCTTTGTTGTGTGAATTATTGCCAAATTCCCTAAAACATAACATGAATTAGTGCATAGAAGTATTCTTTCTGCTCTATGGCAGCTGTTTGCATGAATCCTGCATTCAGGAATGCAGTTCTACATATGGAGTCCATACCAAGCATTATGAGAGAAATCAGCTTACTTTTTCCTTTCAAGAATTGTGATGGTGAATTCATAGAGCTGTTTGAGAAAGGAAACCCAATTATGTAATGCAAATGCCACGAGTGAACACTTTTCCTTTCCCAAAAATGACCCATGAAAGATATCAATCAATTGGGGGAAAAGGTCCAGTAGTGGAAGTGCTATTTGCTACTCTTCCAGCCTGTTATAGTCGTGTTGGAGACCAGCATGTCACACTGAGGGGCCGATTCTGATGCGGGTTGGAAAAGCTTCCCGACCGAATCGGTTGGGAAATGGTGTCCGACCCACTCGGATCGGGAAAGTCCGACCGGCGGAGTAGGATGCATCCGGATGCTTCCAGATACGATTTGGTTGAACTCCCATTGACTTCAATGGGAACATTTGTTCCTAACCGCATCAGAATTGGGCCCTCGGTCGGGAAGACACGTTCCCGATCCGATTTGGAAGGAGCAAATGCCGTTAGGAGGCCTTCCTAACCGCATCAGAATCAGGCCCTCGGTCGGGAAGCTTTTCCAACCCGCATCAGAATCGGGCCCTGAGTGTCCAACTGCACAGTACAGGTGCCTGCAGTTGTTGGCTGAGATGCGATATAGAATTCTCTTTGCTCTTCAGGGCATTAAGCTAAGCAAATAAACAGGTGGTTTTGGGCCTAGGAGCTCTTTTGTTGGAAGTCTTTAACCCTCCTTGTTGGATTTTCTCTGAACACTCATAGGGTAGGACATATAACATTTCAAAGGAAAACTGGATGGTATAGCATGGGAATTTGGTGGTGATCAGTGGACAGCCTTACCCCAAAGGGTTAGCGTTACATTCATTAAATAACCTTGGCATTGCCTCTTTTCCTGAGAAAGATCTTTCAATCTAGAAGCGTAAGGTAGAAACTTTGCACCAAGATCTGGCTTTTAGGATTGTAACTAACCATACATTCCCCTGATAGGACTCGTAGGAATGCCAGAGCTGCAGCAGCTTGAAGCACTTTGGCCTGTTTGAACAGCTTACTGGCTGTGAAGAGCTTATGGGGCTTTAAGAGTCCCGTGGGTCCCTTCTGTCTTGTTGGATTGTTTAATTGCTGAGGGGGTTAAAGGAATATGGCATTGGGGTGTTGTTGGGAGGACACTGTAACGGTTTACAAAGTGCTCAGTAAAGGCTAACCTGCTTATTAGCAAGGACTTGAACCTTCTTAGAAAGTTCCGTAAAAGCTCATCGACTGCATTGGTACCTACCACTGTTGATTGGCTGCCTTAGACTGTTGATGGAGCAGGGTAAATGAAAAAAATTTAACCTCCTAATATTTACGTTGAATAATTAACACACATGTTCGTCTTAGTAAAATAACCAACCATGTATGTGTCATGATAAGGGTTATGGGTAACACGCCATATCCGTGCAAACTAATTTACTTACATTTGTTAACGTGGATAACATAAATCTAATAATTTGCGTACTAATTAGAATAATAATTGCATGATTTGTGCTTGAAAATAAACTGTGTGGTGGCAAAGTAAAGCGGTTGGTAAGTAAGAAATAGCTTTATATGTCGCTTTTGCTAGGTAACACTTAATTGGGGTACGTAGAATGACGGGAGGGAAACGAAAAGGCTTATATGCTTTATTCTTAACTATGTTCTGTTTATCTTTATAAATAGTTCGCTTAGGCCTGTTGTGCCGCGATGTAAAAATGGCTGCCGAGGCAAGCAAGCTAGAGTACGCAGGTGCAAAATGGTTTCCGCGAATGAGAAAGGCTGTGAACAGAGGGATCATGTGACCGTCCCAAAGCCTAGGATGGAAGCTTGGTCAAGGCTGCGATGACCTTATTATACAATCGTGTGCCAAAGAAGGACATTGCGAAAAGCGTGAGAAGTTGCAGTGAATACGTGAATGAACAATGAACTGTTCAATTTAAAGTATCAGAAAAAGGATACAGATAGAGACCAATGTGCGGATGGGTAATGTCATGAACCCGTGAGAAACGACAGAAGTATGAACTTTCCACAAAGAACTGGTTTGAGCAAGGATATTCATAATGAGATGTATACTGACCCCAAATGGACCAATTAGAGAGAATCTCGCCCCAAAGATGTAACATTTTCACTTAGTAAGCTAATATTAGGGTATAAGAAGAACTACTCTGAGGGAGGGGGGTTCGGATGCTATTGCTTTTTGGTTGGTGTTGCTGCTGCGGGAGCTGCTGTTTTATATTTTTATTGAGCACGGGACGCTGCTGATGGAGAAACCTTTTTGCTTTAATAGATTTTTCCATTTTTAATACTATTAGACCTTTTTATTCTTAAAGCACTATAAGGGGAAAAGAACTGCATTGTGGCGGGAAACACCATATAGGTGATCCGTCGAGAAGGCCTGTTTTTACAGGACAGATAGACAGTTTTTCGGGAGTTTCTATGCTGTGATCTGAATTCTTTGCTGTGACGAACTTTGTTTTTCCATCTAATAGGTATGCATTGCAAATTAAATTTATTCTTTTAATGATGATAAATGTATTAATCTGAATAATAAATTTGAAACTTATTCATGCTTCTAAAAATTAGATAAACTTTATTATCTTTAAACAATGAGTCTGTGGTTCTTTAGCTCAATGATAAATATAAATGTTTAAAGGTTTATAGTGATTGAGCTGGTCTTAATCACCATCAACTGATTCCTACTAGTTGGTCCATCGACCAATGAGCGGAATACCTTAAGGTTTTGAGAAGTATTATGTCGTTTTAAAAGGTATCCCGTCTCCTTCCAGCAAAATCATTTACTGTTTTCTCCTAAGTGAAACGGATGAATTCCAGGAAATATATGAGAGAGTGAATGTTTATGCGGTGTTATGGGCCCCACCGTCATATGGATATAAGTTGTGGAAAAAGGGATATTTGTACCTGGACGTCCAAGGCATATAGGAGAAGAAATGTTATTGATAGCGCTGGATCAGATTTCTTGGTAGCAGAGTTATGGTTACTATTGATTAGTTTGGTGATTATTGATTATTGAGTATTGATTATTTTTTATGTATAACACTTCATGTTGTATGGTATTACGTTATATGTCAGTCAAAGGTTTTGAAGCTTCCAGGAAGTAGGAAGTGGACACGTGTGGCAAGAGAAGTCACATGGAATAGTGCATTGTCTGAGTTCATATTGGTGATAACACAGGTTGTGTTATGATAGGGACATTTTCCGTATAAAAGGTGTGTGAGTGCAATAGCAACCGGTTTTCTTGTGAAACTCTGGCATTAATTCTCAGGAGCAGTGTAGTCTCCACATGTGTTTTATCCCCAGAGAAACGGGTTTACCCCTTGCTTGAAAGAAGGGTAAGGTAGAGGGAAGTGCTACACTTATCGAACGAAACTGTATTCTTGCGAGATAGAATAAAACTGTCACTTTTGTTAGCGAAATCAGACAATGGAAATGTGTTTTTAATGTCGTAACTAACCAAGAACAGTTGAAAAATTAATTGCCGATGAATTTTGTAAAGGAGGGGTCAGGAGCAGAACTGACGTTGACAAAAGCCGCGCTGGGATTGGACAGTGCACTAGTTATACAGAAGACGCTCTGACTGGAGCGTTGGTGTGAGACGCGCTAGGATTGGTTGAATAAGCAGTGACGTAGAAGCTTTGGATTGGAGCGTTGGTGTGAGACGCGCTAGGATTGGTTAAATAAGCAGTGACGTAGAAGCTTTGGATTGGAGCGTTAGTGTGAGTCCCGCTGTGATAGGTCCGAATAACGCATAGAGAATAGTGTTGAGTTACGGACTCTGAGAAAGGAAAGAGATTGTGAATTATGGCTTATTATGAGTATGGTAGAGAGAAAACGTCGTGGATGGCGAAAGTTAAGAACTTTTTAAAGAAAGACAAAAAGGTAGCAACTAGAGAGGGACAAGTAATTCCTCCGCCAAAATCACCAGCTTCGCATATGATGCTGAAATACGGATATCATACTTGCATATGGTTAGAAAATTGGACTAAATATACTCAAAATGATGGAGCATTAGCATTTCCTGAGAATGGTTCATTTAGTGTAGCTGTACTTCGGAATTTGAGGGAGAAGATGACGATGCTTGAGCCTAAACCTAGACCAACACAGTTTGAAGCTTTAAGTGAATGGGAAGATGAGATGTATGAACGAGAAAGATTCAGAGGATTAAGAAATCATGAGTTTGTACCCGGAAGGTTATGGGGAGTGAATCATGAGGACAGAATAAAACGTTGGAGATATGCTAATATGACAGGAGGTTTATTTCCAGCTTTTACAGTTGAGGAAGAAGCGAAGAGAAAATGTACAGAGAAAAAGAAGCATTTAGTTACTGAAAGGTACGGGTATGGAGGTAGTGAGACGGAAGATGAATTGCTGGAAGATATTTTAAACAGAAACCCACCTCCATACCAACAGAATTCTGCGGTGGTGACACCTAATGCACCGCCAATGGAAACTGGGAGGAATAAAAATCCAGAACGGAGAGATGAGATAAATAGGTCACAAGATCAATTGAAAACCCCACAAAGCGAGAAAGTTGAAAGTGACAATACAACTGAATTAGCAAAAACCACGAGAGAATTGACTGAAAAGATAAGAGAATTAACAATGAATATGGAAGCTGTAACTGTACCCGTAACAATAGGTCCAGTAATACCAGTTTTTGAGAATCAGAAGATAGAAGAGCATTCTTTAGTCATTCCTATGAATTCAAATTTGCAAAGAAGAAAAGAAGGGATGGAATTAGACAATGAAAGGGCAAGAAATCTGGTTAGTTCATATAGACCAAGCCCACCTACTAATTTGACGGTAAATGAGAATGAGTTTAGGAGGATTCCTATGGGAACTGAGTCTGCGTCAGAGACACCAGAAAGAAGTAAAAATTGGATAGAATTAAATAGTACACCTGTAGGTCCGACTCCGGACAAATTGAATGAATGGATAAAAACCCTGAAAACGAAAGAGACAGAATCAAAACCATTAGATGTAATTAGGTTAAAAATAGATATGGAAGAATTGATTTTAGGGACAATTGGTACAGAAAAATTGAAAACTTATCAAGATGATGAGATAATGTTTTTATGTAAGAGCATTACATGGCGAGCTAGAAATTTACATGACAAGTTAGAAGAAACAGCAAACGAACTAGGAGTAGAATTTGTAAAGGTGAGAAGTTTGCAGAAACCATATAGAGTAGATTTTTGCCAGAAAGATATAGAAAATTTGAACACATCAGGACGGTTAACCCAAATAAAAGAATTAATTGTTTTGCTGAGAAAATGGGGAGATGTGGATAGATGGAGAAGCAGGTGGACTAAAAGGAATGAGAAAACGACCGATAAAGCGTCTTTGGCTTTTGCGGTGACAGACAAGGAATCAATTGTGAGGGAGTACCCGATGAGAGAAACTCCAGGAGGTAGTTATGTGCATGTCCCCTGGTCTAGACAAGATATACTGTCATTTACAAATGACTTCCCAAAATTGAGAGAAAAACCAGTAGAATGGTACAGACAAGTGGAGAGGTTTGTTAAGGTTTCGAAAGTGTTATGGATAGATTTGGATGGATTATTTGACATAGTAGTACCAGCTGATTTGTGGACAGAATGTAAGATTACTATTGATTGGCCAACTGTAGAATATCCAAGAGACGCTAAAACAGGAGCGCCAGGACCAGAAGTGATGAGGAAATATGACCAAGTTATTACCTTTTTGAAAAATAAAATCCCACCCAAAGAAACGGATTGGGTAAAGATTGACCGAACCACACAGGAGAGTAAGGAATCTGTACATGCGTACTATGAAAGGCTACTGTTAGTTTTTAAACAGTTTAGTGGATATGAGACACTAAATGAAAAAGACATGAGCCATTTCGTATATAGGTTCGTTTATGGGTTAAAACCAGAGATAAGTGAAATGATTAAGCAACATATGATTTGTTGGCAGAATAGCACGGTAGACGAGGTTTTGAGATATGCTAAATATTGTAGTGATGACATTGAGAGTAGACAGCGTAAATTGAAAGAAAAAGCAATGTGGGCACAGGTGAAAGTTGCAGAAAAACAAGAAGCTCAATTGAATAATCAAGTTAATGAGACAGGACAGACGAAATCCAGACCAAATGTAGGTAAAGGAAAAGGTCAAATGAGTATAGAAGAAGCAAAGAAAAAGTGGTCATGCCACAACTGCGGAAAATTAGGACATTGGAGAAACGAGTGTAAATTCCCTCCAAAAACTAATGCGGAAAATCAATCATTGAATCCACAGGTGCAGAGTGAGGTGAGTTACCAACAGCTGCAGCAACCACAGGTAGTTACTCAGCAAAGTCAGGTGCCTCAACCACCACTTCCCAAGAGTGTAAATCCACAGAGATACAGTGCAGAAACAGGATTCTACGGAGGAGAGCAGGTAACACAATTGCCGCGGGCAGCTGCCATATCTCAGTATTGGTTACGACAGGATGGGAATGAGTCGGATGAAAGTTAATGATGGTGCCTAGGAGAGGAGGAAGAGTGCGTGCTTGGCGCAACTCTAGAGGTAGATCAAGCAGGTCCATTTGTGGATGTAGAAGTGAATGGTGCAAATGTAACATTCCTTGTGGACACTGGAGCTACCCGTTCTACTGTCAGATCAGCGGAAATTTCAAACCTTCCTCTCTCAAGTGAACATATCCAAGTCGTGGGTGTTTCGAATCAGCAAATTAAGGCGCCTCTTACCAAATTAGTGGAGGTAAAGATTGGACCATTCAGTGATATGCACCGATTTGTGGTGTGCGATTGCAGTCCTGTGAACCTATTAGGACGCGATCTACTTTGCAAGATGAACTGCACCATCTATTGTACTCCAGATGGGATTGCATTTCAAACCCCAGATGAAGATGTACTCTATAAAATGACATTGGTAAATTTAGAGTCAGAAGTGAGTGAGTTGTTCCCTGTGTTTGACGTAGAGAAAATCCCAATTGAACTGAAAGAAACAGTGAAACAGGAAGTGTGGGATTTTACGGGTGAAGATATAGGGTTAATGAAAGGAGTAGACCCTGTTAAGATCTCTGTAAAAGAAGGAACAAGTTACCCAAATACGCCACAGTATAAATTGACACCAGAAATAATTGAAGGAATAACACCTGTAATAAATAAAATGATTGAACAAGGAATTCTGAAAGAAATAATGAGCAGTCCATGTAATTCACCTATAATGGGACTGAAAAAGCCGAATGGAACATATAGAATTGTACAGGATTTGAGAAAGGTAAACAAAATTGTTGTGCCTCGCTGCCCAATAGTACCAAACCCTGCTGTAATTCTATACCAGATTCCACGCGAAGCAGAATAGTACACAGTTATTGATTTGTGCCATGCATTTTTCTCCATTCCATTACATCCAGATTGCCAGCCATTATTTGAGTTCAGGTTCGGAGAGCGTATTTTGGCATGGTGCCGAATTCCTCAGGGGTATACAGAAAGCCCCTCGATCTTTAATCAGATCCTAAAGAAGTCATTGGAAGATTTAAAAATGCCCGAAAAATCCGTGATGGTTCAGTATATTGATGACCTACTGGTGGCATCAAAAACAAAGGAAGCATGTGTTACTGACACAATTGCTTTGCTGAATCATTTAGCAAAAGGAGGACATAAAGTGTCCCCATCAAAATTACAGTTTTGTCAACAAGAGGTCCAATATTTGGGACATAAGATTGAAAAGGGAGTGCGAAAGGTAACGACTGAAAGGATAAAAATAATTCAAGGAATGAGAGCTCCAATGACACAGAGAGAAGTAAGAATGTTCCTAGGAATGGTTGGATATTGTCGACAATGGATAAGTGGATTTTCACTGATTGCAAAACCATTACAGAGATTGACATAGAAGGACGTTAAAGATCCTTTTGAAATGAATGATGAGGAAATGAAAGCATTCAGAGAACTAAAAACAAAGCTGTGTGAAGCCCCGGCATTAGGAATGCCTGATTATGAAAAAGATTTTGAGATGTATTGTAGTGAAAGAGATGGGTGTGCGTTTTCAGTCCTAGTGCAGAGACACGGAAACATGAAAAGACCCATTGCATATTTTTCAGCTGTTTTAGACCCAGTAGCAAAAGCGTTGCCTGGATGTTTGAAAGCAGTTGCTGCTACTTGTGTAAGTCTGGAGCAGAGTGAAGGCATTGTGATGGGATATCCACTAAGAGTATATGTCCCTCATTCTGTGGAAATTCTTTTGACAAGAACCAAAACCCAATATATGACACATAGTCGGCTGACTAGGTATGAAAAAGTAATTTTGAGTGCAGACAATGTCACCATTGATAGATGCATAAATGTGAATCCTTCAACATCATTGCCATATGAAGAGAGTGTGATTGAAATGGATGAAGTTGATCATGATTGTCTGAATGTACTTGAATATTGTACAAAACCGAGACCCGATATACGGGATGAGCCTTTAAAGGAATCAGATTATATTCTGTTCGTGGATGGCTCATGTTTGAGAACGAATGATGGAGTTCTGAGTGCAGCATATGCAGTTTGCACAGTAGCTGCTGTAATGGAAGCATCTTGTTTGAGAGGGATACGTTCTGCTCAAGTAGCGGAGTTGATTGCTCTAATTCAAGCATGTAAACTGGGAAAGAATGTCCGAGTCACAGTAATCACGGATAGCCAATAAGGCTTTGGCGTGGTTCATGATTTTGGGCAGATCTGGTCCCAGAGAGGTTTCTTGACGTCTGCAGGAACCCCAATAAGAAATGGTGAATTTGTGAAAAAGTTGCTTGAGGCGATACAGCTGCCTAAACAGATTGCGGTGGTAAAGTGCAATGCACATAAAAATGGGGAAGACTACATAACTGTTGGCAATAAGTTTGCTGACGAAATAGCTCAGTACTGTGCCAAAAATGTAGTCTCATTGAACAGAAACAGAGAAAGAGAGCATATTTCATGTCCGTTGCTTTTTACTAACCCTGTCGAGACATGGGATGAAGTGAGACAGTTACAGGAAGCAGCAGATGATGAGGAAAAGGATAGCTGGATAAAAGCAGGATGCAGAAAACGGGAGGAAAATGATGTTTGGGTTTACAGAGATGAAAGACCAGTTATGCCCGATAGCATGATTTCTGACATGGCACGGATGTACCATGGACAAGCACATATTGGGAGAGATGCAATGATCAGACTTTTTAGGCAAACATGGTATAATCCAAAATTCAGAGCCATAGCTGAAAGTCTTTGTCAAAGATGCCTTATCTGTCAACAGCTAAATCCAGGAAGAAAGACAGTAGTGAGTCTAGGAACCATAGGACGAGAGGGAGGTCCTTTCACGAGAATGCAGATGGATTTTATAGAATTGCCCCCAAGCATTGTAGTCGTCTGTTTGTTTTCCCGTTGGGTGGAAGCATACCCGACCAGAAGGAATGATGGAATTACAGTAGCTAAACTAATGCTGCGAGAATTCATTCCAAGGTATGGTTTTCCAGTAACGATTGAAACAGATAGAGGAACACATTTTCAAAATGAATTGATTCAACTGATTTGTGAAGCACTTAGTATTAAACAGAAATTGCACTGTGCATACAGACCAGAGGCTTCTGGAATAGTAGAGCAAGTGAATGGAACAATAAAGAACAGGCTAGGGAAAATGTGTCAAGCCACAGGACTCAAATGGCCAGATGCCTAGCCATTGGTCTTAATGACTATCAGAAGCATACCTGAAAGAAAGACAGGACTTAGTCCCCACGAAATAATCATGGGACTAGCAATGAGGCAAGCACATGTACCTGTCAACAAACTATTGACTATAACTGATGATCTCGTGTTGGATTATTGCAAAGGATTGGCTGATGTGGTACGTTCTGTGTTTCATCAGGTTGGACCGGATGCGACCACTCTTGAAAGAAAACCAGCTCATGACTTGAATCCAGGAGATTGGGTCCGCATAAAAGTCCACCGAAGAAGAAACTGTTTGGTTCCTCGCTGGGACCAACAACGACAAGTGATCCTGGTGACAACAACTGCAGTCAAATGTGCAGGAGTAAAACACTGGGTACACGCCAGCCACACCATCAGAGTTCCAGATCCTGAAGCTCGATCTGTGAGTCGACATCTGGAAATATCAGATACCAGTTCAGCATCTGATGCAGAGGAAGAGACGAACAGGGCTCCAGAAACTGAAGATCGACCTGTAAGTCGACATCTGGAAGACCCAAGTACAAGTGTAACGACAGGAGGAGAGGAGGAAATAGCAAAAGTTCCAGAATCTGAAGTTCGACATGTGAGTCGACATCTGGAAATATCAGACACTAGTTCAGCATCTGATACAGAACATTCTGATTGTGATGAAAATCTGAAAAGAAATTGGAAATTTGATAGTATAAAAGAAGAAACTGAGCAAATAGAGCTAGACGGTGAGCAACCAAGTACAAGTTATGGTGAAGATCCTTCAGAAATTATATTAATAGACGAAGAAGGGACAGTCTCAAATAGAAAGGTAGAAAAATCGGAAGACCCCCGAGGAGCAGTAGGGACAGATCGGCGAACAAAGAAACAGGGAAATTCAGAAACAGATAGAGAGATTAACACCAATTCGGAAGAACCTCGAGGAGGGACAGAAGTAGGTGATCAAAGGAAAACACGAGGAGAATCAAAAACAGATGAAGGAAGTGAAATTCTAAAAATTAAGATAAGAGACAACAAAGAAAGGACTGAAACAGAGTCAGAAGAAAGTGGAGAAGAAAGAAACCAGAAACTAGAGTCAAGAAAGAGAACTTGGAGAACAGAAAGAGAGGAAAAAGAAAGTGAACCTAAAAGGCCAAGAAAAGGAGACAATTGGCCCCACGAAGTTAAAAGATTGAGATACAAAATCATAAGGTTAGATGGAAAGGATGCAGAACAAGTAAATGAAATAACAAGTCAAAAAGAACAAGACAGACAAGGAGGAAAACACTTGCAGAAAACAAAAAGAATAAAGAAAGCTAATCTGAAGTATAAATCGCCTGAATGGCTATACATTGCATTGACTGATATCAAAGAAGAAGAGATCACTCACGAGAACCCGGAACAAAGCTACAACCTAATGGGTGAAAGTGAAGTGCAACAAATTTAAAGAAATTTGAACAAATTTCTACTGGACTGGACAAAACACTGGATTTGACAAGAAAGAGTTCTGAAAAGAATTAAAGAAAGTACCAAACGAGACAAAGTGAGAGCGTAGGGTGGCTAAGAGGTCATTTCTGAGGTGTGGTGACACATTTTCTGTACATATTATAAAGTAGGTAATAGAACAAAATGGTAGATACTAAAAATAGAGCATGTAGATGTGAGTTCTTACGTAGATGGTGTAAGATGTGCTTCTTTTGTACAGGATTATTAATGACCGTTTAGATTATTTTAGCAATCACCGTTCCAATTAGATTAGCTGTAGAAGAAACGTCTATATTAAAGAATAACACAGCGAAAGAAAATTGAGCTAACATGCAGGAAACAGCTATATTAAAAAGTAGTGCAGAGTTACATAAGGACAAATCAATAACAGATTTTTCAAAAAATGTTTTTACTAAATTATTATATGAGTATGTAGAAACAATGGATGTGAGAGATTGTTATGTTTGTATGCAATTGCCTGCGTCTGTTGCAGAAGGTGTGACCTATCATCACCTTCCTTTGACGTATGGAATAACATGTAGTGTTTTAGCAAGTCTATTTTACAAGACAGGAAGGTTAGAATATTATTATACTGATATAGATAAGATTTTTGCAGAGATTCCTATAATTTCTGAACTAAACAAAGTGAAAGAAGCAAGGACGTTTGGTGAATTTTTCATAGAAAATAAAATTCTAACATTAGATGATATAGTTAAAAACAACCTTACCTGTGAGTTAAGGAATGAAGAAAAGGTGTTTTTAGAAATGGTCGAGGATAGAAGGGTAAAATTTCAAAGAAAAGTAATAGAAGAAACAAAAACACCTCTTTGGGCGTTTGAGGAAGAAAGTCATGACAAGAAAAAGACAAATGCAGCTATGACTCTGGATTGGCCCCAACAGGGAAGGTTGTGCATTAGAAGAAATAGAACAAAATATGACAACTATTTCGTGGGTTCCAGTGATTGCCAAGACAGTTATAACATTTTAGGAGGTTGGGGATTCAAAGGGGGAAAAGATCCAATATTTCCTGGGATCTATTATATTTACGGTAACAGAGCTTATTACAGATTGCCGGACCATTGGTATGGATCATGTTACTTAGGCCTGGTCTTTCCAAAGATTTTTCATGTAGACAGAACAGAAAAGGGAACACACGAAATGGTAAAGACATTTACACGTAGGAAAAGGGAGAGTTTTTCAGAAATAGTAGGTGATATTTTTGGAGCATTGATACCAGCAGTGGGAATATCTTTGAATGCATTTAAAATTCGGAAGTTATCCACAGTAGTAGATCGTTTATCTACAGATACTGCTGGAGGGTTCTTGATGGTTAATACCGAAATGGTTGCCATGAGAGCTATGGTGATGCAAAATCGACTTGCCCTTGACATTCTTTTGGCAAAAGAGGGTGGAGTCTGTGGAATGTTGAAAGTCCAACATTGTTGCACTTACATTCCAGATAAAAGTGAAAATATACAAAAGTATATTAAGAATATTACCAATTTGCACAAAGAACTTGTTCCACTGGAGGTTGAAAATGCATTGGGAAAACTTGGTAAGAGTTTTTCCTCAGTAATAAATTGGTTTACTAGAATGAGTAGATTAGTAATAGGGAAAATCATAATAATAGCGACCATAATAGTACTAATAGTCCTAGTATTAAAATTGATTATTGTATGTATAAAGAGAAGAAAAAGACAGAATAAAATAGAAAAGGAAAATAAGATAAATAAAGAAAGAAAGAAAGAGAGATGGGTGAAATAGAGCTAGAAGAAATAAAAGAAAACATGTATAAAAAAACCAAGAGACAAGATGAAAGGGATACAGTTGTGTAAACTAACAAAAACAAACTGGACAAGAAATATGCTATCTGACAGAATTGTGTAACATGGGTTTTTGATTAAAAATCACCAAAGGGGGGAGTTGATGGAGCAGGGTAAATGAAAAAAATTTAACCTCCTAATATTTACGTTGAATAATTAACACACATGTTCGTCTTAGTAAAATAACCAACCATGTATGTGTCATGATAAGGGTTATGGGTAACACGCCATATCCGTGCAAACTAATTTACTTACATTTGTTAACGTGTATAACATAAATCTAATAATTTGCGTACTAATTAGAATAATAATTGCATGATTTGTGCTTGAAAATAAACTGTGTGGTGGCAAAGTAAAGCGGTTGGTAAGTAAGAAATAGCTTTATATGTCGCTTTTGCTAGGTAACACTTAATTGGGGTACGTAGAATGACGGGAGGGAAACGAAAAGGCTTATATGCTTTATTCTTAACTATGTTCTGTTTATCTTTATAAATAGTTCGCTTAGGCCTGTTGTGCCGTGATGTAAAAATGGCTGCCGAGGCAAGCAAGCTAGAGTACGCAGGTGCAATGTGCGGATGGGTAATGTCATGAACCCGTGAGAAACGACAGAAGTATGAACTTTCCACAAAGAACTGGTTTGAGCAAGGATATTCATAATGAGATGTATACTGACCCCAAATGGACCAATTAGAGAGAATCTCGCCCCAAAGATGTAACATTTTCACTTAGTAAGCTAGTATTAGGGTATAAGAAGACCTACTCTGAGGGAGGGGGGTTCGGATGCTATTGCTTTTTGGTTGGTGTTGCTGCTGCGGGAGCTGCTGTTTTATATTTTTATTGAGCACGGGACGCTGCTGATGGAGAAACCTTTTTGCTTTAATAGATTTTTCCATTTTTAATACTATTAGACCTTTTTATTCTTAAAGCACTATAAGGGGAAAAGAACTGGATTGTGGCGGGAAACACCATATAGGTGATCCGTCGAGAAGGCCTGTTTTTACAGGACAGATAGACAGTTTTTCGGGAGTTTCTATGCTGTGATCTGAATTCTTTGCTGTGACGAACTTTGTTTTTCCATCTAATAGGTATGCATTGCAACTTAAATTTATTCTTTTAATGATGATAAATGTATTAATCTGAATAATAAATTTGAAACTTATTCATGCTTCTAAAAATTAGATAAACTTTATTATCTTTAAACAATGAGTCTGTGGTTCTTTAGCTCAATGATAAATATAAATGTTTAAAGGTTTATAGTGATTGAGCTGGTCTTAATCACCATCAACTGATTCCTACTAGTTGGTCCATCGACCAATGAGCGGAATACCTTAAGGTTTTGAGAAGTATTATGTCGTTTTAAAAGGTATCCCGTCTCCTTCCAGCAAAATCATTTACTGTTTTCTCCTAAGTGAAACGGATGAATTCCAGGAAATATATGAGAGAGTGAATGTTTATGCGCTGTTATGGGCCCCACCGTTATATGGATATAAGTTGTGGAAAAAGGGATATTTGTACCTGGACGTCCAAGGCATATAGGAGAAGAAATGTTATTGATAGCGCTGGATCACTGTCAATCCTACTGGTACTCACCTTAATGGCTACAAACTTGGAACTGACACCTTGCATCTACCTATTGCAATCTTCACCACTAAAAATGTGAATCTTTTTCTCCCGGCTTGGGAAAGGCTTGCCAGGCACACCTCTCACTTTCCACATGTGTTCACCAGTGATTCAAGGTCGCACTGTTTGCTGTTTACTAACCAGTTTCTGCAGTTCCTTGTTATTGAATAATTTGCTAGATGCATTGTTTTTAATGTGAGTACTTTTGATCATTAGTGAATCTAGATCCACTGATCAAATGATTTGCATGGTTTTTGCTGTATAATATTTATTGAACATTTTTCTTCTTACAGTTACATCAGTTTTGTTGGGACCACATAGTTCTTTATATCTTTTGACTATATTGCTTTTGTAAATTGTGAAGCCTGGCCTTCTCCCTGGAGTATAGCTTTGCTGCCCAAGCCACATACAAAGACGAGTCAAGGATACCTTACAAGTAAGTAAGGTTTCCCAGCACTTTTTACATATACACAGTATTTTGTGATTTCTCTGGTCAACAGGCCCAACACTATTCATACATTTATTACCTTTAAGGAACACGGATTTATTGTTCTAACTTCACCACCAATTTCTTCATTTGTGTCATGATTTTGTAGCCACTAAAACATTTGGCAAATCACAAGTTATTTATCTGTTATTTTTGTGGTTGAAGCGAAAGAAAAACATTGAGCAACAGCGCTGTATGGAAACACCCTTCTCATCAGAGCACCCAGATACTCGTCTGTACCGATGAAAGCTACACTGTACCCAGCAGCCAGACTGGCCTTTGTTTCAAGCAATATGACTACATAACTTCAGTATCAAGAGATATTCATTGGCTACCCCGAGAGGCAAGAATGAAGTTGAAGCCTACTAGTCTCAAGTACAAGTGTGATATTCCTAAACACCATCATTTGAATCCTCTGCTGTAAACATATCTACAGGTACCATTCATCTTAAAAGTAAAGAAGTTTTGAAACTGGAATCAAAACTATTCAAATTCCACTTAGCTGTGAAAAAGCCCACAGTTGTGAACCCACTCCCAGAGGATCTAAGATGACAGGAACACATTTTTTCTTTTTTTGAAATGACCCACAGCGCTTTTATTTAGTGTTCACCACAACATTTCAATTATTTCCCACCTCCTCAACAGGTGAAGGACAAATTGCTCCCCGGTTAGATACCCTACCTTCCATTCTTACTCCATCCACCACTTTACCTGTTCTCTTAATCATGCTCAATTTTGTTTTTTAGACTTTCTTGTTGTTTTGATGTTTTAATGCTTTTGATGATCCCTACTTCATATTCTAAAGCATACAGACACTCTCTGGGCTAAGAGTGGCACTATAAAAGAGTCATAAATAAAAGTATTAACAAATGAATGTGATTGCAGCACATACATATGTTACAGATCAATTTACCCTGGCCATGCTGAAGCGATACCAGAATTTCGCCACCGCTCTGGCTCGTAGTGTCCATTGGTTTTGCTATTAAGTTGAAACACTAGACAAAGGATGCAAAAAATCTGATATATGTTACCTATTTTTTTTTAAAAGAGCAGAATTATTGTTATTATTCTGACATTTATTTTTAATTTAGTGTATTATTCATCATCAATGGCATAGGGCCAGATGTACGAAGCTATTTAGCATTTCCTAACGGGTCTAATCGCTAATTCGGCCCGCAAAAGAAATGCTAAATAGCCTTTTGTCATGCACAAAGGCTGTCTGGGAATTACAAAATGCAGTTTCTACCCAGTAGAAATTGCATTTTGCGACACCCAAATAGGAAATCGCAAATAGGGATTTCCTATTTGTGATTTCCTATGCACATATACAAAGCATTTCCTAAATGCGAATTGGGCATTTAGGAAATGCTATTACAATCGACTCAAAGTTGATGGTAGCCATGTGCAATTTAAAAAAAGCACTCCAAAATGCTTTTTTAAAAAGTGCAATAAAGCGCACAAATGCCCCAAGGGCATTTGTGAGCTTTACATGTTCACCACTTTTTTCGGGGTGCAGCAAGGGGGGCCTTAGACTGAACATCATTACCCTTGATTTAACATTTCCGAATTTGCAATTTCGTATTTGAAAATCGTAAATTTGGAAATTCAAAACCATTCGTTCCTATGGGCCTTTAGGTTCATAGGAACGAATAGTTTGGCATTACCTAAATAGCGATTCCCTAATAGTGATTTCTAGTCTGTAGGAATAGCTATTAGAGAATCTATTTTTGTACATGGCATTTTGCATTTCCTAAATAGCGATTTCTAAGGAGTCGCTATTTAGAAAATGCAAAATAAGTATTTCGTACATCTGGCCCTAACTATGCAATTCACTGCATTTTTTCAGTATCTGATCAGAAGAATATTACTTTGCTACTCTCCTTTGTATCATCCAAAACCAACCGAGGTAGTCAACCAAGCAACAGAACTGTATTTAAGATATTACAACAGTCCAAAGATAACTGAGTGCCTTCTATACGGGTAGCTGAATACATTTGTTCTAATATAAGACATTCATTGATTAATTACTCATTACTCTGTAGTTTCAATGGATTTCAGCCTTACCTTCTGCCCATCCATATCTTTCTGCTTGCACTGTCTGCAGCAGTAAAATCTATGCACCATCTCATAAGAAGGGCTTGCTCAGGTGGCCACACAGCTGGAAAACACAAAGGAAAAATGTAAGCAAAATACTGCATCATGTTACAAAGTAGGGTGTTACATTTACATTCCGTCCATCATGACAATTCCTTTGCTTCCAGAGTTGTACCACAATATTGTGGTCGAAATATTGAAGTGAAGAGACATACGGACCATAATATTGACTAAAGCAACGGAGTGCTGAAACTTTTCAAACACTCACCCCCAGTCACAGATCTGGGTTGAATCCATCATCAGTCTTTAGATCACTTCGTCACCCCAGTTCAGACATAGCTATATGCAAATTAGTCCTGACCCTGTGCCTCATGGGAACAGTCCAGCCCAAACTGCCAGGCCATGTCTTCCCTGGACCGAAAACAAGCATCCTGGGACCGGTTTCGGGGTAACACCCCTCAACAGCCAGGCTAGCTTGAATCCAGTGGCAAAGTGAGCAAGGGACCCACGTCTGGGCATACCCTGCCAACTTAGGGCAAACAAAGCAAACACAAGGAGATGATGGACGGAGTGCTGAAACTTTTCAAACACTCACCCCCAATCACAGATCTGAGTTGAATCCACCATCATTCTTTAGCTCACTTCGCCACCCTAGTTCAGACATAGCTATATGCAAATCAGTCCTGAGCCTGTGCCTCATGGGAACAGTCCAGCCCGAACTGCCAAGCCATGTCTTCCCTGGACCGGAAACAAGCATCTTGGGACTGGTTTCGGGGTAACACCCCTCATCAGCCAGGCTAGCTGAAATCCAGTGGCAAAGTGAGCAAGGGACCCACGTCTGGGCATACCCTGCCAACTTAGGGCGAACAAAGCAAACATAAGGAGATGATGGACGGAGTGCTGAAACTTTTCAAACACTCACGCCCAGTCACAGATCTGGGTTGAATCCATCATCATTCCTTAGCTCACTTCGCCACCCCAGTTCAGACATAGCTATATGCAAATCAGTCCTGACCTTGTGCCTCATGGGAACAGTCCAGCCCGAACATCCAAGCCATGTCTTCCCTGGACCGGAAACAAGTTTCCTGGGACCGGTACCAGGGTAAGACCCCTCATCAGCCAGGCTAGCTTGAATCCAGTGGCAAAGTGAGCAAGGGACCCACGTCTGGGCATATCCTGCCAACTTAAGGCGAACAAAGCAAACACAAGGAGATGATGGACAGAGTGCTGAAACTTTTCAAACACTCACCCCCAGTCACAGATCTGGGTTGAATCCATCATCATTCTTTAGCTCACTTCGCCACCCCAGTTCAGACCTAGCTATATGCAAATCAGTCCTGACCCTGTGCCTCATGGGAACAGTCCAGCCCAAACTGCCATGCCATGTCTTCCCTGGACCGGAAACAAGCATCCTGGGACCGGTTTCAGGGTAACACCCCTCATAAGCCAGGCTAACTTGAATCCAGTGGCAAAGTGAGCAAGGGACCCATGTGTGGCCATACCCTGCCAACTAAGGGTGAACAAAGCAAACACAAGGAGAGGATGGACAGAGTGCTGAAACTTCTCAAACACTCACCCCCAATCACAGATCTGGTTTTAATCCATCATCATTCTTTAGCTCACTTCGCCACCCCAGTTCAGACATAGCTATATGCAAATCAGTGGGAACAGTCCAGCCCGAACTGCCAAGCCATGTCTTCCCTGGACCAGAAACAAGCATCCTGGGACCGGTTTCGGGGTAACACCCCTCATCAGCCAGGCTAGCTTGAATCCAGTGGCAAAGTGTGCAAGGGACCCGCGTCTGGGCATACCCTGCCAACTTAGGGCGAACAAAGCAAACACAAGGAGATGATGGACGGAGTGCTGAAACTTTTCAAACACTCACCCCCAGTCACAGATCTGGGTTGAATCCATCATCATTCCTTAGCTCACTTCGCCACCCCAGTTCAGACATAGCTATATGCAAATCAGTCCTGACCCTGTGCCTCATGGGAACAGTCCAGCCAGAACTGCCAAGCCATGTCTTCCCTGTACCGGAAACAAGCATCCTGGGACCAGTTTCAGGGTAACACCCCTCATCAGCCAGGCTAGCTTGAATCCAGTGGCAAAGTGAGCAAGGGACCCACGTCTGGGCATACCCTGCCAACTTAGTGCGAACAAAGCTAACACAAGTAGATGATGGACGGAGTGCTGAAACGTTTCAAACACTCACCCCCAGTCACAGATCTGGGTTGAAACCATCATCATTCTTTAGCTCACTTCGCCACCCCAGTTCAGACCTAGCTATATACAAATCAGTCCTGACACTGTCTCATGTGAACCGTCCAGCCCCAACTGCCAAGTCATGTCTTCCCTGGACCGGAAACAAGCATCCTGGGACCGGTTTCGGGGTAACACTCCTCAGCAGCCAGGCTAGCTTAAATCCAGTGGCAAAGTGAGCAAGGGACCCACGTCTGGGCATACCCTGCCAACTTAGGGCGAACAAAGCAAACACAAGGAGATGATGGACGGAGTAATAATATTGACTCCCATAATTTTGTTTTGCCAGAGTTAGTCATAGTAAATTTACATTTACCTTGACAATGTTTTGGCTCTCAATCTTACGGCAGTCATGCATCTGCATATAGATATTTTGGCAATGACGCTGTGACATACTACCCAGGTTTGTGGGGTTTTTCAGTTAAATACAATCTTAATACATTACAAATGCAATTTCTGCCCAGAACTAGTTAACAGAACATTTGCATATTTATAAGACAGTCCATGTCTCACTAGAAAAGAAAGGATTACTCCCCGAAAAAGATATGAAAGTTCATGTTTATGCCACGCTGCATGTTCAACATTTGTGTCTATTACCTTATGGAATAGAAAGGTCACAGATTTGAGAAGTCTTCTTGGAAGCCTGTTTGTTCAAATCACAATTTAAGTTTAGTTTGATGTTTTCCTGATTGATTACTAGGCCAAGTGTACCTTTAACCTATCCCCATTGGCAGGGTCAAGAGTGAAGGTAAGACATTGAGGCATCAAACAGTTACAATATTCTGGTTAGTGAATTGTGATTGAGATGATGGTATAGCGGTTGGTGTGTTTTCAGAGCTGTGTGGCTCCTGGAGTCTGTGGCCAAAATAGAATCAACTATGATGGAACCTGGACCTGGAAACCTCTGCTGTTTTTCAGGACCT
Source organism: Calotriton arnoldi (assembly GCA_963921515.1). Taxonomy (NCBI): domain Eukaryota; kingdom Metazoa; phylum Chordata; class Amphibia; order Caudata; family Salamandridae; genus Calotriton; species Calotriton arnoldi. Next base: position 146,781 of record CAWUFW010017562.1, read on the forward strand.
CACTGTCATGAACTTGAGCTATTCAAAGTAGACTTGTTTTCTGGGAACTGTACTACCTTGAACCTTACTGCCTTTGATCCTCTACTCCCTTAAGTCACCACCCTGCCTGAGAGCCTCTTCTGCACTTTGTGACCTCTAAAGAGTAGAAAAAAGAGGTTCTAAAGAGTAGAAAAAGACCCAAGATGAGGAAGAGTATTTCTCTATTTCTGATGGAGAAGAGGAGACTATTAGGGGACCAGGAGGCAAATGTGTGCACAAAATAAAGCACACTACAGGTGAGAGAGTAGTCCCAAGTGGCTCAAAGAGATCTTTGGTCCAAAGAGACAAGCATGGTGGGCAGTTTAACACTGCAATGGAAGGGGACAATCTGGATGAGCTTGATCAAGAGGATGGACGTCAAAGTTTTGACAAGTATATGCTCTTTAGAAATGGGGGTCTCTAGTTGGCAGAGGTAGGTACCTTTGTCCAAATAGAGACCCTTGCTTCTAGTCAGGGTAAGGGGGATACACACTTAGATAACCCCTGCTCACCCCCTTGGTAGCTTGGCACGAGCAGACAGGCTTATCCCAAAGGAAATGTGTAAAGTATTTGTACCAACACTCACAGTAACACAGTGAAAACACCACAAAAGGACACCACACCAGTTTAGAAAAATAAGATATCTTTATCTAAACTAAACAAGACCAAAATGACAAAAATCCAACATACACAATTAAATATATGACTTTAGAAAGGTTATTGCAAAAATAAAGCTTGTAGAAAACAAATATCACCAACTGGGGCTATTGCGATGGCGTGACAGCAATAAATCCAAAGTATGGCACCGACCACGAGGAGCGCGGCGTCGGGCATGGAGTCACACAGACCCCCAAACAAACAGTACCTTGGAAACAAAGTCTGTTACGATGCACGGCGTCGAGGAAATGAGGCGTCGATGTCGAGGCCGGCTCCCTGGCTGCCACGGGAGAGGTGAGGCGTTGTGTCCACGAGGAGGCGACGTGTTGTGTCCAGGACAGGGGAAGGCGGTTGCGTCGACAGTGAGGTATCGGTTCCGGTGAGTCACCCTCGGCAGTTATCGGCGCCGCGATAACAGAATGCAGGCGCTGGCAATGACGGAGTTGGTGCGAGCGCTGGCGTCGGGCACGGCCCATAACTGCAGGCGTCGGCTGGCGTCGAAGAGCGTCAGAGCTGCGGTACAGGCCGGACAGTGCATCGTTCACTTCACGCGCGGTGCCCCGGGACTCGGTGCAGGTCGCGGCGTCACAGTGGCGTCACTGACAGCGTCGGAAACAGGTTTTCTTACTTCTCTTAGGTTTCTTCCAGCTCCCAACAGCAGGAACAACCTCCAGAGGCCCAACACAGTCACAGACACCTCTTGGCAGGTCAGAACTCCCAGCAAGGAAGTTCAGGTGAGCTGGGGGTGAAGTCTTTGTGTCCCTGAGACTTCAAAACAGGAGGCAAGCTCTACTCAAGCCCTTGGAGACTTTCCTCAAGCAGGGGACACAGCACACAGCAAAGTCCTTCTCCTTTCCTTGGCAGAAACGGCAACTGCAGGCCAACCCCAGACACACAGCAAGGGCAGTACTTCTCCTCAGTTTCTCCAGCTCTACTCCTTGGCAAAGGTTCCTCTTGAATCCAGAAGTAGTCTAAAGTCTGGGGTTTAGGGTCTGATACTTATACCCCAAAATGTCTTTGTTCTCTTTGTGCAGGGGGCTCTGAGCCCAGTTCAAACCAGTTCTGCCTTCACTGGTGCAGCTTGACCACAGGGGGTGGAGACAGCATTGTGCAAGGGAGACAGGCTCCATTCAGGTGCAAGGTAAATCTCCTCCCACCACTCTATATGCAGCCAGGGTCTATTCAGCTCAGGGCTGGGTCATCCAGGAAGGGCCAGGCACACTTCAACTCCCCCAGAGGCTGTCTACACGGAATGTACATCCTCTGTGTCTGTCACACTGAAACCAGACAGTCAATCCACAAACAGGCAGAGGCACACAGGATGGTTGAACAAGACAATAGCCACTTTCTAAAAAGTGCTATTTTCAAACACACAATTTAAAAACCATCTTTACTAAAATATGTGTTATCAAATCCTGAGTTCAGGGATACCAAACTCCATTTTTTCTATCTTATCCCTATGGGAAGATATGCTTGTAAAATGTTACAAAGCATTCCCCATTCTGTCCTATGGGGCAAGATAGCCTTTCAATAGTGAAAAACTAAATTGGCAGTATTTCACTATCAGGACATGTTACACACACCAGTACATGTCCTACCTTTCACATACACTGCACCCTGCCCAGGGGGGTACCTTGGGCCTACCATAGGCATGTCCAATGTGTAAGAGAAGGAAAGGGTATGGCCTGGCAAGTGGGTGTACTTGCCAAGTTGACATGGCAGTTAACAAACTGCACACAGGCACCGCAGTGGTAGGCCTGAGACATCTTTTCAGGGCTACTCATGTGGGTGGCACAATCAGTGCTGCAGGCCCACTAGTAACATTTGATTTACCAGCCCTGGCACACTCAGTGCACTTTACTAGGGACCTACTGGTAAAACAAATATGCCATTCAGGGAGAACCAATCACAATACCAATTTACACAGGGAGTACTTGCACTTTGACACTGATCAGCAGTGGCAAAGTGCCCAAAGCATCTAAGCCAGCAAAAACGAATCCAGCACAGCATCAAAAACACAGGAGGTAGAGGCAAAAAGTCAGAGAAAACCACGCCAAGGATGCCAGTGCTACACTTGGATTACAAAGATGATCTAGGTGATGACTATGATGATGGCCTAAGGAAAAAGGAAAATAATAGATCTAGGGTTTTAGACCCTCTAGGCCAAAAATTAAGTGATGCAAGGGAGATTAAGCATCCAAGGAGGAACCTCACCCGTAAACTCCAGAACATCCAGAATGCCGCAGACAGACTATCCTCAACCTACCGTGCCATTGCCACATCACCCAACACCTGCGGACTCTACATTGGCTCCCCGTCGAAAAGAGAATCACCTTCAAACTTCTCTCCCACGCCCACAAAGTCCTCCACAACACCGGCCCTGCCTACATGAACCACTGCCTCTCGTTCCATGCACCCCAAAGATCCCTCCGCTCAGCTCGGCTCTCCCTCGCCACAGTACCACGCATCAAGAAGACCAGAACAGGAGGTCGTTCCTACTCCTTCCTCACGGCAAAGGCATGGAACACCCTCCCTCTCCACCTCCGCCAGACACCTACTCTCTCCAAGTTCCAGAAGGGCCTCAAGACCTGGCTCTTCGACGAATCACCATGAGCGTCTGGCACCGCACGTACCCTTAAAGGCCTGGGAAGGCCTCTGACCTTCTTGGCCTCCGACGACTCTCCGGCAGTGCCTAGGAGCTGCGCCCCCCAGCGCCTTGAGACCCTTCCGGGTGAGTAGCTGCGCTTAACAAACCCCTGATTGATTGTTTGATTGATTGAGGAGCAAAGAGTGGTGGTCTCTGGACCATGTAGTGGAATATATTAAAATGTGACTGCGTAAGCCGTTAGAGAAGGAGGAAAGAAATGTACTAAGGGCAGAGTGTTCACGCCCCCATTTCAATGAAAAAGTGATTTTGACCCCCAATATTGATGCTGAAATGATAACTTATTTACTTAAGTTAGGCAAGAACTCGAGGAAAATCATTGAAATCTTACCAAGAGAAGATTCTGGACGTCCTTGGTCCAGAGGCGAGAATGTTCGATCAGGTTGAAGAAGCCTATATGAAGGGAACAGATGTTAACATACATTTTCTGCGCGGATGGTGCCAAAGGACAATTTGCTTCATAGGCTGTACCATTGCAGGGCTATTGGCCGAGTTGTGAAAGACCATTCTGAGGAGGATAAATCCAAAATTGATAGATTTTAATATCAAAGATTCCTTGGATGAGGCAAAAGGTCTCCTGTTCGGAGATGGGATGGTAAAAAATAAACGGGAAGTATGTCCAGACCTTCACAAGTCTGGCCAAAGCACAGTCATGAATGAGAAGTGTGTTCTCAGGGAACAGTTTTTATGGAAGGGCTGGGAGGAGAGGGTAACCTCCCAGCTGAGGATTTTACAAGTCCCATTATTTCGGAGCACAAAGTGCTGGATCAAGGAGGCTGTTATTACAGACAGCACACCGGTTTCCATTCCCAAAAAGGCAGAGGACCTAGAAATAGATTGTCTCAAGCCAGAGGTCAAGGCTACACATCAAGTCAAGGTGAGTATGAGGATGAATATTGGTTCTACCCAAGGAGGGGTTGAAGGAAAGTTGAAACTATCCAGCGAACAATCAGAAAAGTTAACAAACGACCCATGGATTATTTCTGTGGCAAAAGGTTATTTTATTGCACTGGAAAAGGAGCCCATTCAGGCGAAAGAGCCAAGAGAGTTGTATTTTCACAAGGAGTTAGAGGAAGTAGTATCGCAAGTGGTGAATCAGATGTTAGAAAAGAATGCAATAGTGGAAGTGAACGACAACAAGAGAGGTTTTGTGAGTACTGTATTTCTTGTGGAAAAGAAAGACAAGGGGTAGAGACCTGTCATAAATTTAAGGATGTTGAATCAGTTTGTGACTTACAATCATTTAAAGATTAAGGCTATCCATATTTTGAGAGATATGTTGCTAGAAGGGGATTGGTTGATCAAGTTAGATCTCAAGGAGATTAAAAAACTATTGCAAATCAGATGGAAAGGTCAGCTGTACCAGTTTCAATATTTACCGTTTGGCCTCTCATCGGCCCCATGGTGTTTCACGAAGGTGTTGGGGCCGGTGGTAGGTTATTTAAGAGAAAGTGGTGTAAGACTAATCTTAAATATGGCCGATATATTAATAATGAACCAAAGCAAGAAAGAGTTGAAGGGCCATTTGACATTGGTAAAAGGTCTTTTTGAGTCTCTCTGCTTCATAGTCAATGCAGAGAAATTAATATTTACTCCAGGTCAGACCATGACGTTTTTAGGTTTTCTGGTCGACACATTGAAGAGCTAATTGCAGTTACCACAAAGAAAGATAAAGAAAATAAGGGAAAAGATAAAGGAAATTGTTGAGGAAAGGGGAGATAATTTTACGATATTTGGCACGCGTGATAGGACTTCTGTCATCATCAGTTAAGGCGATATTTTCGGGTCCCTTACATTACAGAGCTCAGCAAATGTTAAAGATAGCTGCCTTGGCACGAGAGTTATGGTATGGGGACAGTGTGATACTGTCTATAGAAGCGAAGAAGGAGTTAATTTAGCGGATGGAGAATTTGGAAGCACAGAATGGGCATTCAATTTTTGGGATTTGGCCATGTTTAGTACTGAAAACAGATGCCAGTCTATCAGGTTCGGGAGCGACATGCTCAGAACAAGAGACAGGTGTCTTTTGGAATCTCTAAGAGAGGAGAGATCATATTGTCATATTGTCTAGAGATGAAAGCAGGGCTTTTTGCCTGCACAGCTTCAAGCAGTTAGAAGGGTCCTCAGTCTTGTTGAAGATGGACAATATAACAGCTGTGACATATACCAATAAGCTAGGAGGGTGTAAGTCAAATAAGTTGATGGATTTAGCACAAGAAATGTTGGGATTCTGCCTAGAGCACAAGATTGGCTTGAGAACAGAGTATTTTCCAATGCACAATGTGGTGACAGATTGGTATTCAACGAACCAGACAGACTTCAGTGACTGGAAGCTGGATGTTTCTGTCTTCAGGAGAATTCAGACCTTCTGGGTCCTCTGGATGTAGACCTGTTTGCATCCAGATTGACCAATCAGTTAGCCAACTATGTCAGTTGGAGACCGGATCCAGGGGCTATGGCAGTCGATGCATTTATGCAGGATTGGTCTGGAATGAGAGCATATGCATTCCCTCCTTTCTCAATGATTCAGCGAGTGCTGCTACTATGCAGGAGGCAGAGGTGTCGGAAAGTTTTAGTGATGCCATTTGGGAAGACACAGGAATGGTACGCGACAGTTTTGGAGTTGGCAATAGAGAGACCCTATTTAATAGAGTGCAGGAGAGGATTCTTAAGATGTATAGAAGGGAATGAGCATCTGTTAGTGCTTTCGGGTTCACTCAACCTTATAGTTTGAAACATCTCAGGGATTCAGGAAGATTCACGAAACTTTCAGATTCAGCTTTAGGTTTCCTTGATGCATCTTGGGTCCCAGGCACAAAGAAAAGATATAGAGGAGCATGGAGAGTATGGTTACGTTGGTACATTAAGAGGGTCTTGGTTCCCGTGGAAGCAGATGAGGTGGAAGTAGCTATTTTTTAGGAGATCTGTTTGATAAAGGTTTGGCTTACAGGATGGTTAATTGTTACCAGTCAGCAGTTGCAGAGCGACATTCTTTGCTTAATGGAGTTTACGTCGGCAGAGGCCCCTTGATATGTAGTGTGATTAAAGGGATTAGTTTGAAGAGATACCAAAATTCGAGGTATCAGTCTCTTTAGGGCATAGATTTACTGTTAAAGTTATTTAAAAATTGACCTACGAATAAGTATTTAGGCACAAGAGAGCTGTTGTGGAAGATAGAGACTTTGTTGTGTTTAATTCCTTTCTGTATGGTATCTGATGTAGGAGCACTGGAAATAACAAGCAGGTATTACCAACCAATGGGAGTTTTGTTTAAAAATTTGAAGAGGACAAAATCTATGCCTGATTCTATATTTTATCTGAGTTTGGATGATTTGCCAAAGTTATGTGTGGTTAGATGTGTGAAGTAATATGAGTCTCGTATGTTGGAGAAAATGAGTACTGGAGTAGATCAGTTCTTGATTTGGTATGTTAAGCCTTATCAGGCTGTGACGAAGGCTACCATTGCAAGATGGGTGATGTCTGCTATGGGAGAAGCAGGTATTGATATCTCGAAATTCACAGCGCACTCTGTGAGGGGTGTCATTGCAAATAAGACCTTTATGCAAGGGGGGAAGTTGGATGGCAGCGTGAAAGCAGCAGATTAGTCTGATGCAGATACTTTCGAGAGATTCTATTTTAGACCAATTAACCATGTTTCACGCTGCGCTTTGAGAAACTTTGAACATGCATAATGCTAGCCTCCTCTCTTGGCATAACATGTAGATTCTTATAGGTTTATTGAATAAAGAATTGTGATTTTATTAAAGACAAGGAGGCTAGCATTACCCCACTTCACCCACCCAGGTGAGTAAGTGGAAAATATTCATATGAAAAGTTTATTTAGAAGTTGATGTAATGTACTGCATGGATGTTACTTTCAATTTTGAGAAGTAGGATATACTTGTACCTGTTGCTTTTTCCAGATCAGTGAAAGGTTGGACAATGGAGGAACAAGAGGAAGAGGATAAGTCGAAGAGGACAAACAAAAGAGTAGGAACATGGAACCTTGAGGGACCTATATGGACTTGAGCGTTCTGTTTATTTGTGATGTAGTTTTGAGCTCTACTGTTGGAACTTTTAAGGGTTTTGCTGCTCTGAAGTGGTGAATAAAAGGTTTACGCAGAATGCTAGCCTTCTTGTCCTTAATAAAATCACAATTCTTTATTCAGTAAACCTATAAGAATTGACATTCTCTCTCATCAGTGTGACCTCATTTTCATTATCTGGGAGTCTCTGTTTTGTGAGTGACCTCATTGCTTGGAAAACTCTCTCGCCCTCAAAGAGTTTTTCAATAAAATATTTAATCATTTTATGAGTCCTCCTGGTATGGAGGGCTATTTTTTCCCTCTGTTGCTTCCATCCTCTGTGCTGGACTGTCATTGAACTAGAGTGCTGCTTTTATTCCAGTACCCCAGACTCAGCGCAAACATACAACATATAGAGAGATAATTAAGTGGACCAATTACATGTCTTGACATTTTCCACTGCCATCATATCTCGCCATTGCCCTCACTTGTCTCAAACATCTCTGCTACTCTCCTCATGAGACCAGAATTGATTGTTAATTCCTGCACTGTTCCCTGGGGTGTAGCTTCTGGTAGGTGAGTGTGACACCCTTCAAATAAATACATTCTTGACTTGGTAGTTGGGTATGGGGGCCCTGAATTGGTTCTGCTATGTCTGTCAGTTTTTCTTGTGATCCTGATTTCACTAAGAGGTTTTACCTTGTTCATTTTTTGGATCAGAAACTTAAATATATATAGGCCCAGATTTACAAAGACTTTTCTTCAGGGTTGCTTCAATTTTTTGACCCAGCCCCAACGCAAAATCCTATTCAGTAATTACAAAGCCGCACTAATGGCGAATGTGTGGCTTTGTAAGGAAAAGTAACGCAATGCAGCGCATTCCGCTGCCTTGTGTTACTTGCGTCAAGTAGGAGTTGTATGTTCCTGTGCATCCACCCATGGATTTTTATGCAAACCCATATGCCCAAATTATCAAAGATTTTGAGTCCTGGTTGTGTAATTTTTGTGACGCAGCCTGATGCAAAATTCTTTTGGGTTTTTACAAAGTCAAGCAAATGACGATTTATTTAGCTTTGTAAGAAAATTTAAAGTAACACTGCGCATTGCGTGGCTTTCCATTACTTTGTGCCAGGTAGACATTCCATGGGTGGTGAATGAGCTTTCCCATGTATTCACCTAAGGATATTGACACAAATTCATATAAGAGTTGTAGACATGGGTTTTTGCCAAAATGGTATTCTACCGGAGGCTGGCATAACAAGGAGAAATATCTGTATTTCTCCTTATTTCATTTTGCATGTGTGCTGCATTCTGCTGCACACATGCAAAGAGGAAAAAGCCTCCAATGATAGTTTTTGTGCCCTTCCTGCACAAACATTATCCTGACTGTAACACGGACACCTGGGCACTATGGAGCAAGGGTGCCTGCATTGGTTCGTGGCAGCCAAAAGTGCCTCAGCACATGGGAAGAGCGATCTGCACTATTTCGGTAAAGATATGGTGCAGTTCTGCTCTCTTCAAGTAACACAACACAACATACTAACTTTGCTTGCTGTTCTGCATTGTGCCAGTTCTTTGTACATATAACCCTTAGTGATCAGTTTAGCAGAAAGGTAGCAGATTTTCAAACATAGAAGTACTCCTTGAAAGGATGCAAAGGTTCTAACTTTTAGAATTCACAAACATTGACAGTAGTAGGCTTGGAAAGCTACACCAGTCTCAGGTTTTCAGGCATACTACTGGCAATCTAACACCCAAAATGTGATGGGACAAATACTTGTCAATAGTCTAACCACTGGCATCCCATTGATTTTCCACCCACTGTTTCACTTTAGACAGAGGGCCTGATTTAGGGTTTAGAAGATGGAGTAAAGGCAGATATGGTGACAGAGAACTTTATTGTCTTTATTCTTCTTGCTAAATTAAGAGATGTTCGCCAGCCCGCCTAACGTTTCTATACATTTGCAGGAACCGCCATCATGGCAGCTCCTGTCAATGTAGCAAAAGATTAACAGAACGCTCCATCAAACATGATGGCTGGCAAGTCAAACATTCCCAAAGGTTTTAATTTTTCAAAAACAAACTGCCAAAGTGGGAGAATGTTTTTGAAAAAAATTAGAATAAACTAATGACCCCACACCAGTTTTCTTCTAGGATGTGGGGTAATTTTCCCTTTTTATTGTCCCTTACCACCAAGATATACCTGGCTGTGATACACCATAAAAAAAAGCAAAAAAGCAATCTAACTGTCCTTTTTAAATAGGGCAGATGGTCGGATGGCTTACTTCTGATGGCACCTCCATCAGGCCGTCGAAGGAAGTTTTACATTGACAGTAAATTTAAATCAGTTGGCGTAAAAAATGTGCGGCCCACCCGACTCATAATCGGGCAGACAGAACTTGAGTTCAGCAGACAGGGTACTCCTTTGCAACAGAGCACCTGTCCGGCAAACTCTAAATCAACCCCAGAGGCCCACCTAATGCAAATCAGTACTGACCCTGCTCCTCATGGGAGCAGTCCATCCCAACCTCGGTCACTCCACACATTCATCCTGCGGCCCACTGTTTATTAGTTGGGAAATTTGAGATTTACCCCCCCAAATCTCACTGACTAAGCTATGCCAGTGGCTGTTCCCACTTATGAGGTTTTCAAACTCTCCACCTTTTGCCATCTTTCACTCTCCACCTTTTGCCATCTTTACACATGCTTCACTATTCAATCAAGTGCTGTATAGTCTAGTAGTCACATAGCCTATTAACTGGCCCGCTATTTAGCCACATCACATCCAAGAAAAATGAACATTCTGTAATATTGTATCTTCCCACTTATCCTCTATGAGCATTCGGTTTTCATAGACTTTCAAGGCCTGATTCACAAAGGCAAATTTGGACATGCAGATTTACACACGTGTTGAGCTACTCCTGCATTTAGGTGTAAATCTACACTTTTTTGCTATTCACAATTTCCAAGTGTAAATTTACACTTAAGAGTAGACTTACACGTCTTCAACCTCTCCATTCCTCCAGGGGGCAGACACATCTAAGACTGAACTTACAAGGGAAAAGTGGCTACTACTAACTTTTAACATGTAGGTGGAGATCTACAGCACCATGATTGAGATCTTTCAATAGAAAAGTATAGGGAAATGTACTAAAGTGTATTATTTTGTCCGCCCCCCATTATATGTTTAGTTCTGACAGGCCACATTTGTGTGGTGTGATTAAATGGACTCATTTTTGCTTTTTCTTAAATAATGTCTTTTTATTCTAATTGTATAGTGAAAATATATTTGCTATGTTCCCGAATGTATTTTATTCTAGTATTAAGATCAGGATGATTTGATATATTGAAATGTTCTTCTCATTTGTACATTTATATGTGGAACTCATTGGAGTTCTGAATCATAAATAAACATTAAATTGAATTGAAACTACTGAAGTGTATTATTATTTAAAATATATTAAAAATGTTTTAATATAAAATATGAATATAAAATAATTTTTCAAAACAATCAACACTGAAATAATAAAATAAATTGTTACAGCACATTAACTCATTACATTAAATATGTATTACATAATTATTAGATTTAAATATATTCTATTTCATTTATAAATAATATTTCTTAAAGAATTTTTTTAAAAATTCCAACTCAAAGTAACATTTTTATTTTTCTTCAATATGTATTCAATTTTGTTAAAAGTTATTTGTGGAATTAACTTAAAATATTTTGAACTTACTAACATACATCTAAAAGTTTCATTTAGTTTTATTTTAATTGACATTTATTACAATTTTAAATAATAAAATAATTATTTAATAATTAAATTCTATATACATATGTATATATATATATATATATATATTACCTACTGGCGGTCGCCAGTAGGTAGTTATAGTTAGGACCTATTTTCCATAGGAAATTCACAACATTCTATTTCCAATAACTTTGGCGCCGGTTGATGAATCTTCGCAAACTTTTCAAAACTCGTGGGGCGCTCCGGTCTGCTCCTATCCTGAAAGTTTCAGGGTGATTCGGCAAGCGGGGGCCGAGAAAAAAGGGGGGTCCCAAAATGTGTTTTCCCCATGCAATTTTCCATAGGAAACTTTAGACACGGCTACAGCCCGAACTGCTGAACGGAATTACACCAAATTTGGCAAAGATGTAGTTCTTGGTTCAGAAAGAACCCTTTTTGTTAAATGGTGTAAATCCATTCAGTAGTTCCTGAGAAATTTGAAAAAGAAAACATATCGATATCTGGGCGGAGCCTAACCACACATGTCATCGTGAGATCTGATTGGCTGTCAGCACTTCATCCTGGAATTGCTGGCAGCCATCTTGAGACCAATATAAATGATAGTACCCTATTGAAATGCATTGTAGTGAATCGAAGATTTTGAGGGTTACCAAAAGGAGAACTATAAAGGGTGATAACAGACTTTAGTTACATTAGAATTCATTTGTTGATGGTACCATACTAATTTCAGGAATTGTGGTGTGTTCTAAGGTGATTTTACCCTGTGAAAAACCTTCTGCTGGGATATCATGAATCATGTTTGAGAGAAAACTATTTTCACATGCTTGTCCCATACAGTTTTGGAAGGTGCTCCAGAAGCTAAAATGAGAGCATATTTTCTGTAAATTCACATTATCTTTCTCAGTCATCTGAGAATGAAGTCTGACATTCTCAGTAAAACATGTACATCCAACAAGGGCAGAGACTGTCAGTTGATTCCTTTGTGTTCTACTGCAGCTTCCCAGAGTGTTCTAAAGAACAACTAGAGTGCTAACAGCCTTACTTATGACAAAAGTATGGCACACCTGAAGCCATCTTGATTGGAATAAACTGGTAACACTTAAAACATTTAATTTAAAAAGGAACAAAATGATGGGGTTCATTTTGTCATAGAAATTATGGTTAGTGCTGTAGAAAGAAAAATTAAGACATGTTTCAAGTGTGATCTCAAATATCTTCCTGTTATATTTCAATAGGAGCAGCCTGTCAGTTGATGCCTTTGTGTTCTACTGCAGCTTCCCAGAGTGTTCTAAAGAACAACTAGAGCGCTAACAGTCTTACTTATGACAAAAGTATGGCACACCTGAAGCCATCTTGATTGGAATAAACTGGTAACACTTAAAACATTTAATTTAAAAGGAACAAAATGAGGGGGTTCATTTTGCCATAGAAATTATGGTTAGTGCTGTAGAAAGAAAAATTAGGACATGTTTTAAATGAGATCTCAAATATCTTCCTGTTATATTTCAACAGGAGCAGCCTGTCAGTTGATGCCTTTGTGTTCTACTGCAGCTTCCCAGAGTGTTCTAAAGAACAACTAGAGTGCTAACAGCCTTACTTATGACAAAAGTATGGCACACCTGAAGCCATCTTGATTGGAATAAACTGGTAACACTTAAAACATTTAATTTAAAAGGAACAAAATGATGGGGTTCATTTTGTCATAGAAATTATGGTTAGTGCTGTAGAAAGAAAAATTAGGACATGTTTCAAGTGTGATCTCAAATATCTTCCTGTTATATTTCAACAGGAGCAGCCTGTCAGTTGATGCCTTTGTGTTCTACTGCAGCTTCCCAGAGTGTTCTAAAGAACAACTAGAGCGCTAACAGTCTTACTTATGACAAAATTATGGCACACCTAAAGTCATCTTGATTGAAATAAACTGGTAACTCTTAAAACATTTAATTTAAAAAGGAACAAAATGAGGGGTTCATTTTGTCATAGAAATTATGGTTAGTGCTGTAGAAAGAAAAATTAGGACATGTTTTAAGTGAGATCTCAAATATCTTCCTGTTATATTTCAACAGGAGCAGCCTGTCAGTTGATGCCTTTGTGTTCTACTGCAGCTTCCCAGAGTGTTCTAAAGAACAACTAGAGCGCTAACAGTCTTACTTATGACAAAAGTATGGCACACCTGAAGCCATCTTGATTGGAATAAACTGGTAACACTTAAAACATTTAATTTAAAAAGGAACAAAATGAGGGGGTTCATTTTGCCATAGAAATTATGGTTAGTGCTGCAGAAAGAAAATTTAGGGCATGTTTTAAGTGAGATCTCAAATCCTCTTCTATTTCATTAGAAAAGTCTGACATGCAGACTGAAACAATCACTTTCAATACCAGCAGTAGACTTCCAGTTAACTCCCTGGTGAGCAGTAGCTTTACTACAGTGATCTAATGAACAACTAGAGTGCTAACATTCTGAATTTATGGCAAATGTGTGACACATCTGAATGCCTTCTTGATGGAATCAAAGTAAAAACTGAAAGCATTTCCTACTGAGGAGACTGCAGTAAATGACGAAATTAGGAAACTTCATAACAAATAAGTCTCCCAAGATGGCCACCAGAGAAAAAAGAGCCCAAATGTAGCACAAATATCACCCAGATGTAGCCCACATATAGCCCAATGACAGAAGTGTGCAAAACACTTTTTATTTTTAGTTTTTCTGCAGTTTTATATAGTGCAAACTGGTCAGGTATTGGAGCGTTACATCTTACTTGGACCCCATATTGCGTATTTTGCACGAAGTACATGAGATTGATCTTGCGAAACATTGAACTTTACGATTCTGTTAACCTGAAGTTGCTCTGAACCGGGCTTTGTAACACCCGTTTTTACCTACTGGTTTTAATTAATTCTCACTGTATTGTATTAGGAAAGAGGATTTACTGTTTTTATGTACACTTTTATGATCTATGTTTCTAAATCAGATCAAATAAAGTTTAATGAATTCTATGGCAGGACGGAGGCGAGGATTATGCATATCTTTCCTCACTTTATTTGCATAGCAGTTCAAAGAAAACGTAACACAACAATCATTAAACAAAAGACTACACAACCCATGAACCATTAGGGGTAGTCTCCAAGGCAACTATAGTCCAATCATATCACAGTCCATCGTATATAATATCGTGACGTCCCTTCCGCTTCCTCTTTCTTCACAGCTCGTCAGTTAAGTGCATTCCTTACATTCTTGGCTTAATCTGACGTTGTTGCTGTTTGTATAGCGGTTTCTTGTGCACGTTATTAGCATTATTGCCTTGGTATTGTTTCATATTCCCTGCGCAGCGAGCTCTTGCCCGACGCGTTCTCCCCCTCGTAGTTTCTCCCGCTGTGTGCTCTGCGCGCGGTGAGATCCTGTCAGGCGCGTCTGGTCCGAGCGAGGCAGCTCCGTCGAGCGCTCCCGCTGGTCTTTACGCGCGTTTGGGAATCCGGTCACTCCTTTAGTGTCCGTTTGATTCCCGACCAACCCTTGCCTAATTTTGACACCGCTACGCGGTGATTTTCCCACACGGCCACGTTTAGTGACTAGCGCCACCTGGTGGTGGTAATTGGTATTCCGCCTCAGTCTATTCTTATAACAGCTTCGGGGAAAGCCCAGCTGTTGGAGCACCGGCGAGGGGGCTGCCTTAAGGATTTTAAGGGCATTTGTTCTGTGCTCACACCCTCTGCTATCATGTCTTCTCCAGAAGACCATTTTTACTCCTCCTACCAGGAAGTGGTGGAGGAATGGCCCCCCAACTTCTCCCTCCAGCAGTGGACCAAGCCCTCTCTCTGGCTATTTCTAGGGCGCTGGCTCCTCTTAGGGATCAGGTTGATAAGCTGGCGAAAAGCATCCCTGGGGTGTTCAGTGACCCAGATCTGGTGGTGGCGGGTCCCAGTAGCTCCCAGATGGGGAATAAAAGGGCCGTTAAGCATAACGCGGGCACTTGGAAGGATTTCATAAACTTACGGAGACCTTCCTCAAGAGTGCGCGAACGCTAAAACATGCACCCTGCCGGGAGGAGGAGGGGCCCGGAGAAAATTGCGACACTGTCACCACTATTGTAGACCCCGACGGCGGGTTTCCCTTAGAGGGAGAGGGTTTATCGGAGGACGATTTCTCCTCCGATGAGGATAAGGACTCGGGGCGTCCCTGGTGTCCAGAGCCCCACTCCTCTCAGTCCCCGGTTGGGGACGGGGTCCACTCGGACATGTTCGAGCCTACCCAAATTTACCATCCTAGGTCGGCGGAGTGGACACCTGACGCCAAAGTGGCAGAGTATGTGGTGGCGAAAATCTATCAACCCCTTGAAAGGGAGGTCAGGAATAGAATGAGGGGAGAATGCCCCAGGCCCTCACTGAAGAGGAAGGTGGCACACACGCCTGAAATTGATGAGAAACTATGTACCTTTTTCTCCAAGTATATGAGGGATCCCAAGAAAGGAATTGATAGGTCTTGGACGTGGTAGGGCCCTTGACCCAAATTATTCAATTGACGGTGCGTTCCAAAGAGTCAGGATCCCCTTTGTCCACGGATATTGTGGCTGGTTGGGCGCACTACCCTAAACCACTACCCCTCCACTACCCAAACACCACTGCACTACCCTAAACCCTAAAACACTACCCCCAGCACGACACCCTACACTACCCAAACATAACTGCACTACCCTAAACCTAAAACACTACCACCAGCACGACTCCCTACACTACCCAAACACCACTGCACTACCCTAAACCCTAAATCTACCCACAGCACAACCCCCTACACTACACAAACACCACTGCACTACCCTAAACCCTAACACACTACCCCCAGCACGACCCTTCACTACACAAACACCACTGCACTGCCTTAAACCCTAAAACCCTACCCCCAGCACGACCCCCTACACTACACAAACACCACTGCACTACCCTAAACCTTAAAACACTACCCCCAGCACGACCCCCTTCACTACCTAAACACAACTGCACTACCCTAAACCCTAAAACACTACCCCCAGCACGACCCCTTCACTACCCAAACACAACTGCACTACCCTAAACCAAAAACACTACCCCCAGCACGACCCCCTACACTACCCAAACACCACTGCACAATCCTAAACCTAAAACACGACCCCCTACACTACACAAACACCACTGCACTACCCTAAACCTAAAACACTAGAACCCAGCACGACCCCTACAGTACACAAACACCACTGCACTACCCTAAACCTAAAACACTACCCCTACACTATACAAACACCACTGCACTACCTAAACCTAAAACACTACCCCCAGCACGATCCCCTACACTACACAAACACCACTGCACTACCGTAAACCCAAAACACTACCCCAGCACTACCCCCTACACTACCCAAACACCACTGCACTACCCTAAACCCTAAAACACTACCCCCAGCATGACCCCTACACTACACAAACACCACTGTACTACCCTAAACCCTAAAACACTACCCCCAGCACGACCCCCTGCACTACCGAAACACCACTGCACTACCCTAAACCCTAAAACACTACCCCCAGCACGACTTCCTACACTACACAAACACCACTGGACTACCCTAAACCCTAAAACACTACCCCCAGCATGACTCCCTACACTACCCAAACACCACTGCACTACACTAAACCATAAATCTACCCCCAGCATGACCTCCCACACTACACAAACACCACTGCACTACCCTAAACCCTAAAACACTACCCCCAGCACGACCCCCTACACTACCCAAACACCACTGCACTACCCTAAACCACTAACCCAAGCATGACCCCCTACACTACCCAAACACCACTGCACTACCCTATACCTAAAACACGACCCCCTACACTACACAAACACGACTGCACTACCCTAAACCCTAAAACACTACCCACAGCATGACCCCCTACACTACACAAACACCACTGCACTACCTAAACCCTAAAACACTACCCCTACACTACACAAACACCACTGCACTACCCTAAACCCTAAAACACTACCCCCAGCATGACCCCCTACACTACACAAACACCACTGCACTACCCTAAACCCCCTACACTATACAAACACCACTGCATTACTCTAAACCTAAAACACTACCCCCAGCACAGCCCCTCACAACACAAACACCACTGCACTACCCTAAACCCTAAATCTACCCCAAGCACGACCCCCTACACTACCCAAACACCACTGCCATACCCTAAACCTAAAACACTACCCCAGCATGAACCCCTACACTACCCAAACACCACTGCACTACCTAAACCTAAAACACTACCCCCAGCACTACCCCCTACACTACACAAACACCACTGCACTACCCTAAACCTAAAACACTACCCCAGCACTACCCCCTACACTACCCAAACACCACTGCACTAACATAAACCTAAAACACTACCCCCAGCACAACCCCTACACTACACAAACACCACTGCACTACCCTAAACCCTAAGACACTACCCCCAGCACGACTCCCTACACTACCCAAACACCACTGCACTACCTAAACCCTAAATCTACCCCCAGCACGACCCCTACACTACCCAAACACCACTGCACTACCTAAACCATAACACACTACCCCAGCATGACCCCTACACTACACAAACTTCACTGCACTACCCTAAACCCTAAAACACTACCACCAGCATGACCCCCTACACTACTCAAACACCACTGCACTACCCTAAACCCTAAAACACTACCCCAGCACGACCCCTACACTACCCATACACCACTGCACTACCCTAAACCCTAAAACACTACCCCCAGCACGACCCCCTACACTACTGCACTACCCTAAACCCTAAAACACTACCCCCAGCACGACCCCCTACACTACCCAAACACCACTGCACTACCCTAAACCCTAAAACACTACCCCCAGCACGACCCCTACACCACCCAAACACCACTGCACTACCCTAAACCCTAGAAAAGAAACCCCCACCCCATGCCCAATCCCCCTTACCTCTCACTCCTCGTGGTTCCTCTCTCCTCGTGGTTCCTGCTTCACGTCATCTCTGAGGGAGGTGCACGTCGTTGTGAGGAAACGGAACAGCCTCTGTTTCCTTACAACGACATGGATCGATCTACATGTTTTTAGAACGCATGGTCATTTACCATACATACCTTTACAACAAAATTTGCTGTAAAGGCATGCGTGGTAAATGACCATGCCTTCTAAAAAATGCGTAGTAATGACTTCGTGATGTACAACGCATGCGTGGTAATGCATGCGTTGTAATAGTATCGCAAAGTAAAAAGTCGTTGTAACGGCTGTTTACCGATCGAAGCTGGCCCCTGTTCTTCAGTGAGGCGTTTATTTGATTAATTAGGAGGAAGGAATGTGGTTTTTACCGAAAAGTGCATTCCCGGCTGTTGTATTGTGAAAGTGTCCGCGTGGCCTGGTTTCACTTCCGGTGAGAGAGTGGAAGAGTCTGTTTGGATCTAAAGGAGTTCTGTTGTTGGACGGGGCCGGCGCGACATGTCATCAGAAAACATAGCTAATGGAAAGCGTTCTCCCTGAAGTGTGGAGCAGTGCCATGAGAGGTCAACGAGTGTGCGTCCCACCGCAGTATGACCGTGCCGCGTGACCCATGTGCCGCCTCCAGGGTACGGGAGGCAGAAACGGCATCGCAGGTCCTCTTGAAGACCGTTGTAGCACTAATTCTACATTTTGGTACTAGGGCATTTTAACTTCGTTGTTCCTGCCAGATACAAAGAGAAGATCCTGTGTTATTCAGTGCCCTCGTTACCTTTTTGTGGGTTGTGGTGCATGTCACTCGCTGCCCCGCCGGTGCACACGACTGGGCACCCCACCTCGTGTGCCATCTGCAGGGCCTCTGCCCTCGGATCACTGGTTTCGGTTTCTGGAGTGGCAACATAAACAGTTGCTCCCAAAGGACTAGCCTGAACACTTAGGTGAATATCCCCTGCACCAGCATTCCACGGAAATTCTTTCCTAGCTCTCCCACGTCAACGAGGACGTCATAATAGCACGGCTCCGCTCGCGACACCGTATGACGTCATCGGAGCCATAAGAAGACCTCATCGGCGTGCTGACGTCAGTTCCACCCATTTTTTCCGTGCCACCGAGGCAAACAGGGGACCGAGACATTTTCACATGTATACATAGTATAATAAATATATATATATTCACTGAAAAAACCTTAGGTTTCAGGCACGTTATAGTTAGAAATTAGCATTTAAAAAACCTTAGAAATTCACTGAAAAAACCATAGGTTTCAGGGGCGTTATAGTTAGTTGGACATTTCACTCGTACAAAACCATAGAAATTCCCCCGTTATAGTTAGTTCAGCTAACTATAACACGCGCGCCCGCTATGCACTGCTGATGACGTCACATATTACATCACTCATGACATGGTCAGTGACATCACTCATGACATCACTGATGACATCTCAAATGACATCACTGATGACATCACTGATGACATCATCCAGTGAATGTGTGTTTTTCTGAAAATTAAATATGTTTTATATATGTATATCTCAAGGTCGATGGAAGAATAAATGGGTATATAAGTGTCTAAATGGATGAATTTTTTGTAAAATTGATTGTATAACTGACTAAGTGTATCTTAGTGAATACATGGGTTAGTGAGTAATGTTTAAATATGAAAATATCTGTATCAGTCTCTCACTTTGTGTATAAGTGGCTGCATGGGTTGGTGAGTAGCTACATGAGTGTCTATATGGGTTATTAGTTGGTTTTTGAGTATCAGTATGAGTGTCTGTATGGTTCGGTGGGGGTATTACTTAGTGCATAGATGCATGAATGAGTGACTCACTGTTTGTATGTGTTGAAGACAGCATGTGTGCAGGACTGTATAGGTGGATGAGTATGTGTATGGGTGTGTTAGTGAGTGAATGACTGTCTCAATAGTGTCTTTATGAGTAACTACATATGTTTTAAACTAGTATATGTGAGTATTGGTGTATATAAGTGAGTATATGTGAGAGTGAGAGATTGGAAGAGTTCCTGTACAAATAAGTAGGTGTTTCTATAAGTGATTGTTTAAGAGAGTAAGTTCTGTAGAAGTAAGTGTGGTAGTGTGTGTATAACTGTATATGCAAGTAAATGGATGTTTGATACTTTGTTTGCATGTGTGACTATGTGTGTGAGTAACTCTATGGATGAGTGGCGGTGTGTAACAGGGTGTATAGGTGTATGAGTACATATGATGAGTGAGTACATGTATGAGTGACTGTATAGGGACTGTTGGTGAATGAGTGGATGTGTGTGTAGATCTTGGAATTACTGAATAGGTGTGTTGTAACTGGTATTGGTATGTCCATTGTTTTGAAAATGTTAGTTTGTATTTTTGAGTGTGTGTATCAAAGGTTATATTAGGGTGAGAGGAGGTCTGCCACTCTATCACAAGGATGATGTCATCAGTGATGTCATCAGTGATGTCATTTGAGATGTCATCAGTGATGTCATGAGTGATGTCACTGACCATGTCATGAGTGATGTAATATGTGACGTAATCAGCAGTGCATTGCGGTGCGCGCGAGTTATAGTTAGCTGAACTAACTATAACGGGGGAATTTCTATGGTTTTGTACGAGTGAAATGTCCAACTAACTATAACGCCCCTGAAACCTATGGTTTTTTCAGTGAATATATATATTAAGGGGATATATAGTTCACATCATAAGCGCATGCACATAGGGCATGAACAAAACCAAGGGGTAATAGAGGTATTTCACCTATAAAAAAGTTTTAGTGTTGTAATTTTAAAATACAATATTTGGTATTTTATCATTTATGAATTTTTATTAACAATGTAAATTTATCAACTGCGGTTTTAGCCCCTAAAGTAGTCAATTTTAGAGTCAATTTTAGAGTGTATTGTGCATGTGACACTGTTTTTACTGCAGCTAAGGTTGTAATTTTACCATGTCTACTACGGCACTTTGCACGTGATTATAATTTATGAGCACCTGTCACTTTAAAAGAGCTTGCATACCAGTAGTAAGATGTCATGTGATCAAGGCTCGGACGAGCCGAAACGTTATGGCGGCATCGCAAGAAATAAATCGAATTTAATGCACTGGAAACTTGGTCCGTGTCCGTGTTGTGGCAGGATTGCTACGAGGGAAATGCGGATTGTGGTGATATTGTTGGCCGCTAAGTTTCAGGTGGCTGTACACGGGACCCCTTTCTAGATTGGACAACGCGTGAAGTTGAAACGAGCAGTTCCGGGTTGCCCCCGGAAACGCATTTTCTAATTCCTGGAGGAATAGACGGCGTTTGACCCCCCTGAACCTGTACTACGAACGGATACCGGGAGAAGCACTGAAACGGCCGAGTCGGAGGACGCGGAAGTACCGGTGGGTAACCGGGACCGAAAGATTGCAGGTAATCGGGGTAGAAGGGAGAGTGCAGTGAGTGGAGTTGGCGGGAAGATCGAAGGCCAGAATTCACTCACGGAGAAAAATATAAAGAACTTGCAATATGTCAGCCGACATCTTACGTGATAGGGAGGCAGCGGCGTCTAATATGTTTTCAGACACCCTCCCATTACCGATGAATTTTCAAGATAAATACAATGGTGACAAAAGTAAAGAGGTCAGTAATATCAAAGAGAAATTTAAATCATTAGAAAAAAAGATGCACAGCGAACAGAGTAAATGGTGGGAATCGCGTTCCCTACAGCGA
The DNA here is from genome assembly GCA_963921515.1 of Calotriton arnoldi. NCBI lineage: Eukaryota > Metazoa > Chordata > Amphibia > Caudata > Salamandridae > Calotriton > Calotriton arnoldi. Next base: position 168,617 of record CAWUFW010017562.1, read on the forward strand.
TATATTGACGTCAACAGGATTCCGAGGGGGTTAAGAATTCTCACGGCCCCCAGTTACGAAAACCCTAATCCAGAGCTCATGCGAGAATGGGCAGCAAGTAATTTGGATTCATCACGGAGATTGGTACTAATACTTATCAAATACGCGGACATCGACAGAGCACAGCTCCTTAAGGAAATAGAAGAGATTAATGATGAAATAGACAAATGCGAAGGAACCGACAATAAGGACAAATTAAGGAGTGAGATGATGATAAGGCTAAAGAAAGAGGAGGATAAAATTAAAGAGAGAAAAGCCTATAAATTTCAAAGAGACCGCAATGATTATGAACTGGGGCAGATTTTTACTTTTGCTAAGAAATATGATGCGATGAGGGTATCTAAACTCAGGACTGTAATAAATGACAAAACTAGCAGTAAGGATAAGTCTGCAACAGGTGACACTTCCCAATCTGACAATAGTTCAGCATGTGGCAGCGAATCAGAGTCGGAGATGAGAAACCCGGGGAGTAACCAACAAAAACCTAGACCATCACCGGGGGTTGAGATTAATTTTTTATGCGACGAAAGGAGGCAGACACTCCGCCCCAGACCAGAAAGAATGAACAACGAAGCCGGATTAATTACAAACGGAGGCAGAGGAGCAAGGCAAGCAAACGGCGCACAAAATTACTACAAAAAACGGGGAAGGGGGCAGTGGCAACAAAAGAAACAGAATTGATTGGCAATACAAACAAAACAATAGTCAACTTGTCCCAGGTGATACTAACAGAAAAAGAGAAAAACATCTTACGCCTGGGACTGTCATATGCACCAGGTATTAACTTCGATTATGCCTCAACAAGACTTGACATATACAAATCAATAAGGAAACTGAGGAAGTTCCATTTACAAAGCAAGTCTCAAATAAAGCCGGTAGAACTTGGTCATACTACAAACCTGACACAGTCGGATGTACCCATACTCAAGGAGCTGGCAGAGTTATGGGACTCAGATGGAGCAGACTATGTACAGTCTACAGGCCAAAGTGATAATGTGGGAAGACGTGAGATGGCTAATAGTGGCATAACAGGAGTGAAGATCTCTACACCATTCAAACCCACATCTACCTTCAATCCCATCACACCCCGTGACTGCATAGATATTTTTCATGATTCGGTCATAGCGCAAATCAAGAAATTGAATAAAGCCACTCAAGCGAAGCATTTTAATTACAATAAGCAGAACCAACAATATGAGGCTCTAATAAGAAAATTACGCAACAACAAGAACATAGTAATACGAGCAAGTGACAAGGGGGGCAACATTGTACTGTGGCCGTTAGAGGATTACAAGAAGGAGGCATTTTCACAGCTAAACGACAGGGAGTGCTTCACTCGAGGTACAGCACAGACCATTAAGGAGGCCAACAAAGTATACAACAGTAAATTGTCAGAGTGGAAACACAAAGGCTTGATCTCGTCTGATGAATTTAAATTTTTTTAAAAAGATAACCCGGTTATTCCATCAATATATTTTATCCCTAAGGTACATAAGGACCCTAAAAAGCCACCAGGTAGGCCTATCATATCGGCAAGGGAGGGGCCATTGGAGAACACTTCAAAGTACATTGACTTTTTCTTACAGGATTATGTCAAGTCACTCCCTTCATATGTACGAGATACTGGTGACTTTTTGATGAAGATCAAAGATGTGATATGGCAAGAAGACATGTGGATGCTGGCATTAGATGTAACGTCACTGTACACCAGCATCAGACACAAAGATGGTATACGAGCTATAGCACATTTTCTCGCTAAAAGACCCCCGGAAGACAAAGAACATAATGAAATGCTGTTAGAGATGTTGGAATTTTGCTTGTGTAACAATAATTTCATGTTTTATAATCTCATTTATCATCAAATCAGGGGAGTGGCTATGGGGGCCAGCTTTTCTCCCAGTTATGCCTGTCTGCATATGGGCTACTGGGAGGAGTTGGTCCTCAGAGACACGTACAAGCAGATATTTGAGAATAATGTCGTGATATGGCTGCGCTATATTGATGATTTATTTATCCTTTGGAAAGGCGATCAGCATCTTGCACACGATTTTGTGAACTTGTTGAATGTAAATGAACTCTACCTGCATTTTACTGTTACCATGAGCCAGACGTCTGTCACCTTTTTAGATACAGAGGTGTACATCATGGGGAAGAATATAGAAACTAGACTTTATATGAAACCTACATCAGGGAATTCTACGTTACATGCAAGTAGCGCACACCCTAAACATCTTTTGAATAGTATTCCGTATGGGGAGATGCTGCGCCTTAAACGGATTTGCAGTAACCAACAGGACCTGAGGGAGGCACAAGCAAACAGTAAGAAAAGGTTTCTTGAGAGAGGGTACACGGAGGAAGTGATTAACAGGGCAATGGTTAAGTCCAATATGCTTGAGAGGGAGGACCTCCTGAAAAATAAAAAAGAACTGCAGGTGGTGACCGGGCAGACGGCACCACACATGAAGCAGAAATCTAACCAAGTCAGGTTCATTATGAGGTACAGTCGACAACAGAATAGTCTCGAGAAAATCATTAATAGGAGCTGGCCTCTGGTTCTGAATGACCCTGTGATAGGATCAATTTTACCACGGAGGGTGTCTATCACTTATAGTAGGGCACCTTCCATGCGTGATTCTTTGGTTAACACAAATCCAGACACCATTGAAAATACTAGCTGGTTTTTAAACAATAATGGTTTTTTTAAATGTAAAACCTGTAAGGCCTGCCAACATGGTGTCAACACCAGGACATACAAAACACCATTTGGTGACAGGGAGAATAAGTTCCAGAAACTCCTTACATGCAAGACAGAGTATGCGGTGTACATACTTGAGTGCCCTTGTGGCCTCCAGTACGTGGGAAGCACCAAATTGCCTGTCCACAAGCACATTTTGCAGCATCTCCGGGCCATTACCAATCAGGATAACACGTATCCTGTAGCTAGACATTTCAGGGAGGTGCACCAGAGTAGGAACAATGACCTCAGGTACTTTGTGATAGATGCTATACCACCCAACAGGAGAGGGGGAGACCGTGAATCCAAACTGAGAAGATTGGAAACTAGATATATTATCCAACTTGACACAAAGAACCCTGCGGGGCTTAATGCGACGGAAGATTTGCACACATGTTTAGGAAAGGGAACAAGGATAGCACACAGGCATAAAGCAATATTAACAAGTAATGAAACATACAACTAGAATTCCTTGCCAGGTTTCCCCCTGTTCCTTGAAAATCTAATAATTTACTCTGGGAAGTATTATTCCACAATATATATAAATTATTTTTTAACATACACTATAGATTAGTTTTTTAATACAATATTTTATTGGATTTTATTGTATTATGTAATTCAATATAACATGTATTTAAGTATATATTTATTTATTTATATATTTATATTGTTGAAAGAGTATGTTAATCGATTGATGATTTGTATATCCTTACCGTTAGGTAAATGATGGAATAGGTGACATCTTACACCAGCATAGATGAATGATAAATACACAGGGTAGACACGATTACGATGATTTTACAAGGGATAGGGGCAATATATGCCAGCAAATCCTCGATGGTGCATTCCTCAACATACTTACGTGATATCAACAATCATATAATTCTGTTCAATTAGTTTATTGCATATAAGCAGTAAACGCGTAATGCGCAACAAATGAATGATATGACATTATACTAGACATCAAAAATCTATTTTTAACTGTTTTACACATATAATGGGGATCATACATACATACACTTTGCACTTGGCACATTCAACACAGTTTTAGACATGGTTTTAGACAACAGGATTGCACTAACAAGCGGTGGATTCATCCACGCTATTTTGGTATCAATAGGTAATACGCTATTCTGGTATCAATAGGTAATACACTTAAGCGCGATTAGAGCCGACCCATTTAAGGGGATATATAGTTCACATCATAAGCGCATGCACATAGGGCATGAACAAAACCAAGGGGTAATAGAGGTATTTCACCTATAAAAAAGTTTTAGTGTTGTAATTTTAAAATACAATATTTGGTATTTTATCATTTATGAATTTTTTATTAACAATGTTAATTTATCAACTGCGGTTTTTAGCCCCTAAAGTAGTCAATTTTAGAGTCAATTTTAGAGTGTATTGTGCATGTGACACTGTTTTTTACTGCAGCTAAGGTTGTAATTTTACCATGTCTACTACGGCACTTTGCACGTGATTATAATTTATGAGCACCTGTCACTTTAAAAGAGCTTGCATACCAGTAGTAAGATGTCATGTGATCAAGGCTCGGACGAGCCGAAACGTTATGGCGGCATCGCAAGAAATAAATCGAATTGAATGGACTGGAAACTTGGTCCGTGTCCGTGTTGTGGCAGGATTGCTACGAGGGAAATGGGAGTGTGGTGATATATATATATATATATGTTCCAATTTTTTGTCCAACAAAAATGAAGACGCACTCGCCTGCTGTCTGGATTCCAAGAATTCCTTTATTTGACACCAACCGGCAAGTTGAATTCAGGTAATAACTCTGCCTTACGCGTTTCGAAGTTCACACTTCTTGATCACAGGCTCTTAGGAAATGGCACAATCGCGCTGAAAACCACTTTAAATATGCATGCTGATTGATTCATTCATTAGTGAAATTACCCTCCGGTGGGTCTCTTCGGTGAGTTCACTTGTAAGGCATGTTGGGATTTGTAGTGTGCCTCAGTCTTTCATTCCCTCTAGTGGGTTGTGTGCCATTTCCGATGAATATTTATTTTGTTCAAGCCCTCCAGTGGGCCCCCGAAGGCAGCTTGCACAGTCTATTATGTTTTACAGCAGTTCCGCTTTTTAGGCAGGAAGAATTCCTACCTAGCGGCCCCTCCTTCACTTCGGTGGTGGTGCAGTCTTCTCTGGCAGGACAGCCAGTAAACATGTTCCAATTTTTTGTCCAACAAAAATGAAGACGCACTCACCTGCTGTCTGGATTCCAAGAATTCCTTTATTTGACACCAACCGGCAAATTGCATTCAGGTAATAACTCTGCCTTACGCGTTTCGAAGTTCACACTTCTTGATCACAGGCTCATAGGAAATGGCACAATCACACTGAAAACCACTTTAAATCTGCATGTTGATTGATTCATTCATTAGTGAAATTACACTCCGGTGGGTCTCTTCGGTGAGTTCACTTGTAAGGCATGTTGGGATTTGTAGTGTGCCTCAGTCTTTCATTCCCTCTAGTGGGTTGTGTGCCATTTCCGACGAATATTTATTTTGTTCAAGCCCTCCAGTGGGCCCCCGAAGGCAGCTTGCACAGTCTATTATGTTTTACAGCAGTTCCGCTTTTTTACAACAAAATAAAAATATAGCACCAGCAAATTGGGTCCGCATCGTCTTCTTCCCGAGTCAAGGGACGCGTGTGTGAGACGAGGAACTTGGGATATATATATATATATATATATATATATACTTGAAGATGGAGGATCACAAGAAAACAACAGCCAGCCAGGGCAAAAATCTGGATCCCAAAGGATACAATGAGTCACAAAGAAATAAAATATCCAAGAAAGAAGTGACTCAAACAGATAGATTCACCAAAGAACAAAAATATATTTCAACTACAACGTTTCAGCTTCCGCCTTCCTCAGCTGCTAACATGCAGCTCCCCTTGCTCAAAAGCAATCTGCTTTGCTTCATTGAAGTGAGAGCAGGTTTTCTGCTCTAGCTTCAATGAAGCAAAGCAGGGTTTGCTATGAAAGAGCGGGAGCCGTGCTCCCGCCCTGCCATAGCAAACGGCAATGTCCCGGGGGTGGGCACCCCGGGACATTGCAGGAGCCGGCCCTGGGGGGGTGGCGGTCCCAGGGCCATCAAGGGATCCTGGAGGGGGGCCGCGCGGCCCCCCTCCCAAGTCTTTAAAGTCCCGGGGAGGTGGTGGTCCCAGAGGCCCGGTACGAACCCCCGCATTTTTAATCAGTATGTGCTCTGGGGAGGTGGTGGTCCCCGGGGCGTGTGGTGGGGCTCTTTCCCCCCCACACATTTTAATTTTAAAACAGAGCCCCGAGGAGGTGGCGGTCCCCGGGGCTGCGGGGGGCCGCGTGCCCCCCGCAGTTCATTATCAAAGCACCGGGGAGGTGTTGGTCCCCAGGGCACTGTGGTAGGGATTGGGACCCCCCCACGCATTTTTTTTAAAGCCCCGGGGAGGTGGCGGACCCCCGCAAATTAATTGGTGAGTACCCCCGGGACCTGGCCCACCCGGAGGCTTTCTAAAACGAAGCGTGGGAGCCCGCGCTTCATTTTTTTTTTCTTTTTCTCACCCGGATTCACGACCCCAGCGCGAATTCGGCCGATTTCTTTAACAAAAATGCTTTTTTTGGCCCTGAGCAGGCCTAGGGGGTCAGGGTGTTTGTACCCTGCCCCCTTTTCATGTATTTTATCTTTTTTTCACCCTTTTTCTTGTGACTCGGTTACCGAGTCACAAGATGGCTGCCAACACTTCCTGGTTTGGAGTGTTGGCAGCCAATCAGAATTGAGCTCGTGCTCGGGAGGGTTCGCGACTCCTCCTCGGTGCTCAAATATCGATATTTTTCTTTTTTAAATTTCTCAGGAACTACTGAACGGATTTACTCCATTTAAAAAAAGGGCGCACTCTAAACCAAGACCTACCTTTTTGCCAAATTTGGTGTAATTCCCTTCAGCAGGTCGGGCTGTAGCCTGTAATAAAGTTTCCTATGGAAAATAACATGGAGAAATCGCGCTTTGGGACCCCCCTTTTTTCTCGGCCCCTGCTTGACGAATCATCCCGAAACTTTAAACACACAAACTGAGCGGTCCGGCCCTATTTTTTGGAAGATTTCACGAAGATTCATCAAACGGTGCCAAAGATATTGGCAAATCAAAAAACACTTTTCCTATGGAAACTAGGTTCTAACTATAACTACCTACTGGCGACTGCCAGTAGGAAATAAATATATATATATATATATGTGTATGTAGTTATAGTTAGGATCTAGTTACCATTGAAAATTAGTTTTTGTTTTGCTAAGAACTTTGGTGCCATTTGAGGAATCTTCACAAAACTTTCCACAAAAAAGATGTAATCCACCTCAGCTCCTTCCTTTAAATTTTTGGGGTGATTCGTCAAGCAGGCGCAGAGAGAAAGGAGGAAGGGAGGGAGTTCCTAAAACAGAATTTCCCCTTGCAATTTCCATAGGGATTTTTGAACAGCACTACAACCAAAGTGGCAAGGAATTTTATCAAATTTGTCAGAAAGCTAGATTTTTACCCAAAAAGCATACTTTTTGTGATGTGGTGTAAATCCAATCAGTTGTTTTTGAGTAATTAATTTTGCAAATGATAGCTATCTGAACAGTTAGGTCCACTGGTGTCCCACAGGAGTCCTGTGGGCATGCAACTTCAAATAATAGAGCAATCTGATTGGCTGAGGGGGCTTTTTTTCTGTCAGCAGCCTCGCTCCTGCTGATTGCTGGCTGCAACATAAACAGAAACATTGTGGCCACCATTACATGACACAGGGTCTTGGTCCCCATTTCATGAAAATTAAAGCAAAAATACTATATGGGGGCAGAATAGGGGTACCCTGGCCACCCCTATATTCCTACAGGAGTCCAAGGGGATGGAAAAACAATAAAAAATAAAACAAGTGGGTAGTGTGCCCCATAGGGAAGGCTGAGCCCTGCGGCCAATCCCACACTGCGCATGGCCGATGGACTAAATTCTATAGACAATCTCCAATTCCAGATTCAGAAATGCTAAAGTAGTTTAAAACGCCAAAAAATGACAAAACTTGAATGTAGTGCTTAATTTGTGCCTGTAGTTGCAGGTGGGGGCACTCATTTTTGGAGACCTAAGCTTATTTTTCATTTTGAGACTTGGCTCAAATCAACAGAGATAGGCTGGGAAGGGGGAAAGAAGAAGGAAGAGAAAGAGAGGAAAAAACGACAAAGGGCGAAAACAGGGATGAAAAAGAAGCAACAAGAGAAAGATAGAGAGGAAGTTTAGGGTGGTGGAAGAAAGAGAGGGACATGGAATCGAGAGTAGGTAACTTGAATATTCTGCACCCTGGGTTTTAGCAGCCTTGGCTGACGGCTCCTAACAAAAACATATGGCCCCTGCATGTAATTTATGCTTTTTTCTGCAGTAAAGGTAATGCTGTTAGAGAGAGCTGTTGGAGATTAGAAAGGTTCTTTTGCACCAATGGACAATTTCAGCATGCATGCAGGACAAATACGAAAATGACAAACTACTGTCATAAAAAGAGATTAGTGGTAGTATCACAGTGGCTCATCAATGGAGTACTGCCAGGTAAAGTAGATACATGTTGCTCATGGCAAGTCCAGTCATGATATCATTTGATGGGGTGAGCGTGTAATAAATGCAATAAGTCAGACAGTCGGCCAGTTTTGCATCTGCCTTCTTCAAACATCTGATCACGCCACATATGCAATCTATGGGGCAGATTTACAAGCCCCTTGCGACATCTTTACGACACCGTTGCGTCACTTCTGTGACTCAGCGGCGTCGTAAACAATGCGCCACTATGCGACATATTTACAACGTGACGCTTCTAGTGAGATGCGTCACGTTGTAAAGCCCTGCGCTACATTATACCTGCGTCAGCTATAATGTATGCAGGGTGGGCGTTCTGACGTAGGAAAGCCTCGTAAAAGTGACGCAGTGAAATCCACAAGATTTCACTGGGTCACTTTTACGACGCCACTGCGTCAAAACCTTACGCCTGCTTGAAGCAGGCGTAAGGAGTGACGCAGCATGTTAGGAATAGGCATTCCTAACCATTGCTGAAGTTGCGTCGTGCTTGCGACACGACTCCAGCAATGCGCTGCCTTTACGTCAGGAGATGCGTCACGCATCTTTCCATCCTTGCGCCACGGTGCGCCGCATTTTAAATGCGGCGCATTCATGGTGGCGCAAGGCTATTTTTCCGTGACGCAAAATAGCTGGCGCAGCTCTGCTAATATGCAGAGATGCGCCAGTTATTGTAAATCTGCCCCTATGTGTGTTTACATATGTGATGTGGCTGTGCCACTGGGACGCCTGATGTCAGGTCTAGGTTTTCTTTAACAGACTAAAGGATGCCAGGTTTTGCTGTCATAGTTAATTTCAGGAGATTAACTGGTTTATTAATGCACAGCCTGTGACTGGAAAAACTGAGTTCTGCTGACCACAGTCAGCCTTCATTGCTTTTTCTGCTGACTTCATAGGGCAGCTTGTGAGTGAGTATTTGATTCTGTGACTAGAATGCGCTGCTACACTTTAACTTTAACTCTGGGCTGGGCTGGCATTTCCCCGGGTCGGCTGCTAGCTGAAAAGCGGCATTCAGGCTGGATGGGCTGACAGGATCCAGGGATGAAAGCCCTCTTTGTCCATCCTAGCTGCAGTCTTCCTCCCAGTTCCCGGACCTGGCTGAGAGGCCAACTTTCCCCCTGGCTAAAGCAATAGCCTTTTACAAGAAGCGTGTTCATGTCAGTGGAAAAACAAGTGCCCTATAAAATGGTGCTGCCGTGTACGTGCATGCGCGTAAATTGCGTCTTCTGCAAGTAAACAGAGTAACACGGATGGTGCTGGGAAGGCTTCGTGCTTCACCCTGCCGAGAAGAATACCGCAAAAAACAGGAGGAACCACTGGCCTCCATCTATTTCTGCTGCAGTATGCAAAGCTGGTGGTATTTGGGTGAATAGCTCGTGCGCTCCCGCGTGCAGGCAGCTCTAACTGGACAGCTTCTGGGAGCAGTTGCAGCCCAGGAGACTGAGGAGAGGGGAGAGAAGGAAGCTGGGATGGAAAGCACGTGGTCACAGGATGTTTACAATGAAATATAACGTCAGTTTGGTTTCTGGCAAGACAGTGGTGATGGTTCTACCTGGGCCATGTTGATTGTGGCACAACACTGGTGCCGTATATGTGATGCCGTTCGAATTGTGGTGTGACAGCTGTGATGATCATACCTGTGCCACGTGGATTCCGGGGGCGTGACGGAGGCCCCCACAGCCCATGCGGTGCGGGGTGGGGGGGGAGGGGAGGGCAGGGCTTCCTGTTTTGGAGGGGGCTAACTCAGCTCTTAAGACATGCCATTGCATGTCTGGCAAAATGTGTGAAATTGTATGGAATAAGAAACATAAACCCTTGAGAAAGCCACTCTGCTTTCCCAAGCAGAAAGAAACAGAAAAGCAACACTGTTAATTTAAAATCCCTAGCTGATAGAGTCCCAGCAAAGGTACCCCAGGTGTCTATGGCAGGGGTGTGTTGCAGGCCCCTGCGGCATGGGGGGACCAGTTCTTCATGGGCCCCCCATTGAGCCCAAATCCAATGAATATCTGTGCAATCTGGGAGACGACGGGGACCATCCTCACATTCTGCAGGGGGGGGGGCCATCATTTTGCGTTACGCCACTGGTGGATTCTGGCATGAAATTGCGCTGTATATAATTGTGGCATGATCGTGGTGATGATCATACCTGTGCAGTATGGATTCTGGCATGAAAGTGGTGTACATGCTTTTGAAATGTGGATTCTAGCAAGACTACTGGTTCATAGTGTATCTGGGTTCCAAACCTACCACCCCGGACAGGCCATTTATTTCAGAGGGCATTTCCCCCGGGGGCTGGAGCCCTTGGAGGTCGCTTTTGAAAGTCCAGGGCCTGCTACCTCTGCCACTTTCCCCAACTCACAGAGATTAATTGCAGCAAGCACAGGAGGCTTCAAGAGAAAGAGAGGAAAGGAGGCGAGAGGTAAAGAGAAAGAGATCAGAATGGGAGGAGAGAGAGAAAAAGAGAGACAATGGATGGATGGAAAGAAAGAGACTGCATTTGGAAACAAACGGAGTGGGCTGATTTGAGCAATTTTGCCAGGGATGCTTTTGGTTTCCCAGTCCAGCTCTCATACCACCACCTTTGGGAGTAAACCTTGGCTGCTAAACTTCCATCCTTTGAGAGTTCAGTGAGCAAAAAGAGAAGCTTGTTTTTTTTTAATTGGAAAGCACGAGTACCCACCAGGAACATCCCCCAGTAATGACAGGCTGACCCCGAATCCAGAGAAAGGACCTCACATTGAAGGTTCATAGAGGACTGTTGCTGCTCTTTTATCCTTTACATTTTTGCTTTCCCTCCCCATTGTAATTATTTTCTTCTGGTGGTTAACCATTATGAATTTCCAGAGGTTCTGGAGGTTTGGTAAAAATTGCCACGAAGGGGTGCAGAAATGGTACCCCTTGTTTGACCCATTTGCCTCCATCATGTATGCATGTGGTTAAATGAAGTCTCCTCCATGCCGGATATTCCATTTCAAGTACATATTTCAGTTACTTTATGTAACCGGCAGGAATAGTAGCATTGGACTGTACTCCCCCTTCCGAATGGTCACTGCTCAGATTGTGTGTGCCCCTGTGGTGCCCATAGTTACCCATGACTCCTCCCAAGAAGGTCACCGGTAAACATGGCTACCCTCAAATCCAAAGGAATGCCTGTCTTTGTTCTCTATGGCCCATGCTCTTCTCCCAAGTGTATAATTGAGAAGAAATGTGTAAACGTGTGTTCTGGCCTCTGGTGCTGGTACTGAAGGCAGCATCCAACCCTTTTAAACCAGGCATTCTATGCCAGTTTGGGGCAGGAAGCCTGCAAAAAAATATTTGCCTCTTATTGGCACTTATCTTATATTTCTGAGATAGCACAATCCTTGAAAAATACTGGACCCCTGTCCAGCAAACCAAAGAATTAATAAATATTTCACTCATCACAATAGAAAATGCCTGATCTCTGATTGCACTGACGGGCAAGTGATCGCTTCTCCTCGCCTTGGTTGTATCTCATTCACTTCTGTTGTAATTAACACCTATTGTTTTACAATGCTTCTTAGAAAGTATACAGTATGATCCTCCTGTCTGCCTCCCCTTTTTTCCATCCCCTTTCCCTCTCGCCTTCTGGTCTTTTCCCATCTTCGAATGTTTAGGGTGAAAGGCTTCCAACCTGTCAGTACGTGTATGTATATAGTATTTCTATAGAGCGAACTGAGCCAAAAGGCAGCAGAGTGCTATACATGGTCAAAGAAGAACATAAAAACATTGAATGATAGGAGAGAAAGCTGGTTTGTTGTCTGTTAATACTTTGTGATGTAGTGTTCTTTATAGAGGTGTGTCTGAAACTCTTTATAAAGAGGAGAAGCGTTGGGGCGGTCCTGATGGCTATGGGGGGTGGGAGGGGGGTGAAGTTCCAGTTCCTGGGTGCATGGAAGGAAAATGCCTGCTGTTGTGACTTTTCTTTTTTACACTTCTTTGTCTGTAGTCTTGGCTGTGGGTGTGCTGAGAACCACCAGAACTAGTGAGCTTGTCTGCAAGATAAGTGGGGGTGTGGGTCATCATGGCTCGTTGGGGAGCTAACAAGCTGGTTACTGACAAGGTTATTTTCATGCACCTTCTGTGTGACTTCAACACATGGTTTAATTTTTTTTCTCATCCCCTTGGTCTCTCAGCATCAGTCTGCATGTCTCCTTGGTTCTGCCTCGCAATTGCTTACCCATCTGTCTGAATCCTTCCCCCCTTTCACGATCCTCCTCCCTATTTCTCTGGAACCACATCAAGGAACATCCTGGAATCAGGAAGAGATGCAACTGAAAAGGGGTACAGCTTCATCCTTGAAACTGGAAACATTGTCACAGACAATAAAAGTTTCTTTCTGGAGGAAATGTGACTCTTCACCCCAGCATCCAGGGAGTCCATACCTGTCCCATGTAGCACAGCACTGCCAGCTTCACGCTGGCCACCCTACCACCGAACCTTTCTCATTGTCATGGGACAGCATATTTCTCACTGACGAGAAACTGATGCCTTTTTGTTGGCAAGTAATGTCACCTTCCATTGCCCCAGGGTGGCTGTCTTCTGCCTGCCCAGTACCACTATCAGGACCAATATTCATGGGCTATGTTATCTCACTGCAATGATTTAACCCTTGTGCTCGTGGCCTGCCACAAATTAACATTCAACCAAGGGACTACCCAGAAAAATAAAATACCCACCACTTGGACCATACCTCTAAATACTATGAGCACGTTAAGTGAGTGAACACGGCTGTGTAAGTAGAGTTCCCTTCATCCATTAATCCTTCTTCCATTCCCTTATCCAGTCATCCTTTCATTATTCTGTCTATGAATGTATCCATAGTGCTTAATTTGTAGAATAATAACTGGCACGGCTCAAAGTTTTGCTCAAAAGCTGCGCCACCGCTGCGGAAGGTCGTGGTGCCCAATACGAAGGCTGGGTAGTCTTGCGTGCCCTTCATGCATCTTTAACCCATCACCAGACACTCCTGCCCATGTAGCTCACACCCATTCTTTGTGGCCTCTGCTTCCTCCCTTTGTCACTGTAGTTCCATCTTTCTCTTCGTCCTCCTTTCCCCCTTTTGTGTTTTTCTCTTTTGTTCTGGGTCAAAGTGTGATGAGGAAAAATAAGTGCTAGTGCCCAAAAATAAGTGCTGGTGGCCCCACCTGCAACCACCGGCTCAAATTAAGCACTGATCTTACTTCACGGTTCACATCCAGAAGCAAGCTTGGATTCCAAGGGCTCTGGTCCACCAAACAAGGAAAATGGGTCTTTACTACCCTGGTTGGATAGTTAAATATAGATAAAATGTGGGTGCCTTAAGCGGCAAAACACTTTGCCTCTGGTGCCACTGCACTTACTGAACTATCGATAGCTATACCCTGTCTCCTTCACCTTCCAGATCCAGTAGAGGTTGTGCTTATGGCTTCTATTGGAAGTCGGGGGCCTTGTTATTCAATCGTTTGGCAGCCACTTGCGTTTTCGGCTGACGTGCGCTGTCTCACATCTCCAGAGTCAGAGATGGCAGTGTTAGTTTGCACCATGAGAAACAGCTGAGCAGCTGCATGCTATCACTGTGGAGAAGACAAGTGCTGTTTCCTCCTATCTACTTCAAACCTTATCACACCATCAGCAAGTCTGAACTAAGCACGTTCACAGCAAGTCTCTAGCTTATCTCCTGCACATCAGCAACCAGGTGCAACAACATTCCACTGCAATTGTTGGTGAGAAAGATTAATGTGCAAGAGTGGGTTGGGGGTCAGGGAGGGGATGGGGCACCACCGAAAGCATGTAACACCAGTTTTGCCATATTCTTCTTATTTAAAACTGCAAAATGAAAGTCATGATGTGCGCTGTTTAAATTAATTTTTCATCCAGGCTGTGCAACCTTGTCAAGTGCCACACGTTGGTTACCTTACCTTCTAGGCTCAAAAATGGAGGAGTGTTCTGATGATGGCTGATCTGATGGCTGGTCACAGCAGTCAGGTCACTGTCATGCTTGTCGGGTCCATGCTCTGCCTCTAATGTTCTGTGTACAGGCCAGGCGGGCATCTAAAGTTCAGCTTGACCTGCCGTGCCTGCTGCCCAGTTGCTCCCTGTAATGTTGCCACTTCCAGGCTCACACAGCACAGCAATTAGGTTGCTGCTGCGTGCTGGCAGTTTTTAGGTTTTGCCTGAAATCTATTGTATTCAATATAAATCTTAAAAGAGGCTTATATCCCAACCCCTTGCTTTCCTGGCTTTTCATTGGTTCCTGTGTTTGTCACTTACTTTTCCTCTATTTCTATTGGCTGTAGCATATTTTCCTGCATTTACCAATGCTTGTTCCCCATCTGATTCTCTTATCAGTTTCCCGTAGCCGAAATACTGTTAACATCCGCTTTGGTGGAACTATTTTTTCATCACGTTTTGCCTCTTTCTGCTTTTTCTGCTTGCTGTGATACTTTAATTTAAATTAGCAGATTAATTGTATTTTAATTACTTGCTAGCACTCTAGAAGTGTGCACATGTTTTCAGACGGTCTCCTCACCTTCTTCGCATTCCTTCCGCATAGTCAGGGCCGGACTGGCCATAGAGGGCACTGGGGTGGGGGCCGGTTTTGTGGCCGTGTGAACCGTTTTCGTCACTGGGGGCAGCATTAGAGGGAGCAACTGGGCAGCAGGCATGGCAGGTCAAACTGAACTTTAGATGCCTGCCTGGCCTGTACACAGAACATTAGAGGCAGAGCACAAACCGACAAGCATGACAGTGACCTGACTGCTGTGACCAGCAGTGCTGCAATATCGGCCCCCTGTAACAAAAGCAGGAGCGGAGCTTCTTACTAGCACCCCCACCCCCTAGCCAATGTGCACATACGCACCTGCATACCTATGCCAGTGTGAATAACACATCTAGAATTTAATGCCTAGTATGCACATAAACTCTAATATCACAATATAAGACTACCAATACTATTCTGTATTCACACCTCTAGAATGTGCACAAGCTTGCCATTGCTCAATTACCATTGTCACGCCATTAAGTGCCCCATCTACAGTGTCTACTCAATGCACATTTCATGTGTGGTTATGATTCCCAGTGTCACACTACAGGTGTGCTTGCAACTTTCAGGACCCTGTTGCGAATGTCCCCTTTAAACGCCCCATCAACAAATTATGGTAATCTCTGGTAAATACATGGTTGCTCAGGGGACACCATGGTTTAACTGTTTACCACTGTAGATTTGAGAGCGGTCACTAGTGTTCATATACGGTGTAAAGTGATCACTGTGTAGATAGCCACCCATTGCCAGATACCCGTCCATTTCCGAGCGCCAGTGTGCAGGGCTTCATCCCAAGCATACCTGTTACACTTAGTGCCCTGTTACCAGTGTGATGACACACATCTAGTGCCCAATTGCTACTCTGCATGTGATGTTTAAAGAGCCATTATTACTCAGCACGCACCATCGCATGTCTCATCACCAGTATGCAAATACTCATTAAGTGCCCAGCATACTTGCCCAGATATGTTCCATAGCTCCATAACTGTTGTGTTTGCACCTTCCAATGCCTTTTAACTCGTGCACAAACATCATGCATGTGCTTTCCCAAATCTACTCCATCCACTGTCCACACCTTTTCCATCTTTGCTTGTATACGAAACATTGTATTCTGATGTTACACCTAGTGCATGTGGGAAAGCTTTAATAAATGTCATCCCATTTTCCTGCCACCAAATGTGTTTACCCTCCCTTCTCTACCTTTGCTCGGATTTGGACACCAACAGCCTTTTATACTTACTGATCACCATTAAACTCAGAAAGCATTTGTAGTTTGTGTATCCACTATTTCAATTGGCTCTTTCCACATTTTCCAGATCTACACACAGGCGGAGTTGTGCCAACCCACCCTAATCCCCCATCACACACACACACCCCCTTCTGACCTAGCAAGATTCAAGCACAACTGTCTATTTTCTCTACTGTTGGCTTAGTCCAGGATCCAGACGCAGCTACAGGTGTGTCTATAATGCCAACCCTTGATCTACATGCAGATTCCCTTTGTAGCATGTATGAATCTGTGCATGTACTTCTTCCACTGCGTAGATTCAAACACTTCCAGTTGTACAGCTCATGTTATTCCCACTTCCTCCAGCTCCTGAGTGTGCGCCTTTCCTGATCCCTCCAGCTGTTACAAAGCGTGTCCTGCTCTACATAAAAATTGGCTTGTGTCTGTGCATCTACTGGACCTAAAGTCTTGCTCACCTGAAGAAAACACGCCTGCTACTTAGAAGTCTGTTTGCAATTTATGTGGCACAATATAAAGCAAATAATCTAAAGGAAAACACCAGACCTCTCGCTTGTATTCATTTATTCCCTCTGTTATTTTAAGGGTCGAGTTTACATGAAGTAACCTTTCGTTAAGCAGGCTGCCTGGATGCATTTGCCTTGAATATTCGGTGTACAGAAGGTATCTTTGCAGTGGCGTAGCAAGGGGAGTGGGGGGTGTTGGTCCGCCCTGTGCTGCACGAGTTTTGGGGGCGGCAGCCTCCCCCCCAGCTCTTACATGCCGTCTTGGGGCGGCAACCCCTCAACCCCACTCTTCAATGCGGCCGTCGCGAGGCGGCGAACGCAGGGACTGCCCCGGGCGGCCTAAGGTCTAGCTACACCACTGTATCTTTGGTAGATATGTCTGCATATTCCCCAGATCCAAAAAACACTTCCTGCCAGAGGCGCAACTAGAGCCAAATTTCGGGGGGGGCTACCAAAAATTTCGGGGGGGGGGCTGATTCTTCCAGCAATATGCAGAGTGGAGATGCAGGGGCTCTCAGAAGGGGTGAAAACAGAACAAAGCATCGTTAGCAAGTAAATGGTCCTTTAAAGACCTGTAAAGTACTCAGGTGCGGCTGTGTGTGTGCCCGGGAAGCTGTCTCAGCCGGGCTGACACACACGACGGAGGGGGGGGGGGGGGAGTGGTGGCTGAACCCTTTGAGCCCAATGGGCGTAGCGCGCCTGTTTCCTGCTCATTTGCAATGAACACACGATCGGCCTGTCCTTGTAGAGGCATAAAAGTTAGATAGTTTTAAATAAAGGACAGCTAGTTGAAGCCTGTTAAACTGTGACAAACCTCAAGCATCCAACATGTTTCCATATCCATCCTAATGTCTAGAATTGCACCGTATGTGTGTGGGCATTATGTTCCAGCAAGTCTTTCTTCTTCAGATAAAATCATTTTTTAGGTCACTACAGAGGGAGAGAGTTGGCTCTCAGAGCCCCCTCCCCCCCCATCTACGAGCAGGCCCTCCCTGCTCATGAAAGTATATTAGGCTTTTCATTAGTTACTTGCATCATTGCCTTCTGAATGGATCAACGCTTTGTTGTAGTGTAAAGCGATCACAGCTTGTGCGTTCTTGCTAATTACCCATTGTGTAGCGCTTTTTATTAATCACAGGTGAAACGATGCATTACCAATGCTTGTTATACACTGCTGCCAGTGCCAGAGCAGAGCAGCACGTGCACTGCACATTGATGTCAGACAGGGCCGTGACGTGTAAAAGGCAGAATAAATTACAGTCTGGCCTGCTTCCGCTGGTTTCACTTTCAGGTCAGTACGTGCGAGCTGTTAAAGTATGCTACGCTGCCTACGCACTTTTAGTTTCTTCGACGTGAACAGACTTTACCAGCCTTCCTCGCTCCCAGCTCACCCATCAGCCCATCCTCAACCACATAAATAATCCAATTGAAATAATGACGCGCCTTAGTGAAAGGCAGGCGTGCACTGCTGATATCACTAATATGATGCAGTCATCATACCCGGACCTGGGTGGGACATCCTATGGAGAAATACCAGGCAGACTTCCGAGAACAGGACAGGTACATTTATTTTTCGTAATTACGGGCCCACCTCCCAAGGGAGAACCATCGAATAGACCCAGTACTGTAAAATAAGAACCGATTCTAAGCACCATAAACCACCGGCACAAAGTAAGCACTGCCATCACTTAACTTTTCAATACACTCATCCATTCACCAAGGCAATCACACTTTCATCCAACCCCATGTGCATCCTTGGAAACTTTCATGTCTACAGCCATCTTTTCATCCATCACTATATCCATGTATCCGTCCATCCATCCTTATACTCTCCCATTGCCTCACTGGTCCTTCTTCCATCCATTTACCCTTTCACTGCTCCATTCACCCCTTTGCCCATTCCTATCATCGTCCATTCATTTATTCTTTCACCCTCACTTAATTTCACCCTTCCATCTTATATATTTTACAATTTCTTCCTTGCCTTCCTTCCTCCTCTTATCTCTTTCCTCTTTCTATTAACCCATCTTATTTCCTCCCATCCTTATGTTTTTTTCTTTCCTTTCACTTGAACACACTCTTTCTTCAGTTATCCACATTTTTCCTAGTTCATTCCCTATTGATCTTCACGGAATCACCTTCTTAAACAACTGACTTCACCTGCATTCTTTAGTCAAGAGGAAATAGGCATGTTTGCCCCGCTCGCTGTCTCTGTTTTCCCCTATTTTCTATTTTTCTATTTCTTTTACAGTATATGTCAGCTCATTCAGTGTTATTTATGAGTTTTTATCTGCAATCGTGGCACAGAAGAGGCTCATAAAAAACTAATGACCGTGTAGGTGCCACCCAGTTCATCAGACCTTCAGGCCCGGTGGCAGCTCCTGTTTAAGCTACTAGTGCGGAGGATCCGCGAAGCAACTACAGTCAATAGCACTGTATTTGACATAAACTTGATTTGATTTGATTTTATTCCGAACCTAGGCCCCAACTGCCACCTTCTCGCCGCAGCTCGACTGGCACCTTCCCACAACCCCGCGACCATCACAGGAAACGCACCTACTGTCAGAGCTCTGCCATTTCTTCATTGCCCCAGCACTGCCATGTTATCGCCACCCTAGCATACCTCCTCAACACCTCTACTCTGACACGTTTCACTGTTGCAGTGTTACCATTTTGTACCTACTCCAGCAATGACATCTCACTGACTGAGCCCTGACTGAACATTGAACCTGGGAGAGAAGGCGTCATGTACATGTGCCTTATGCCGAGTATAAGACCATTAGTACTGTTTACTTCATGCAACATTAGACGAGTACAGTGAACTTCATTACACAGACACCTACTCTTCTTCGTCACAGTTGGGTGAGTCATTTCCAGGAAATAGGCAATCTCACTAGACACACACACCTGACCTGCCACTGACGTGTCCTGTTTCAAAGCCTCAAGCAGTACCAAAGTCAAAAGAAGACTGGTCAGGAGAGAGGGAGGATGTAAGGGAACCTAGCTCTGTGAGGACGATTACCTGTGAATAGTCAAAGCACTACTACCATACAACGACTATTTACCAAGCAGTGCCAAGTCTTTGATTGACAACTTTTGCCTGCTGCCCACAAGTCATGACCATCATGGGTGTACGGATTCCAAAACACCGCTTAGGAAGGAAAACAAAGGTCCAATGAATGATCAAATCAATGGTCATATAAGACTGTCACTAAAATATAATATAATATAATATAATATGATATAATATGATATAATATAATATAAGGAACTTAGCCAGATGGAGAGTCACATCCAGTGCAGGCTCTGTCTCAGGGAAAGAGACAATCCGAGCTACCAGGTAACAAGCCTCCCATTTATACCCTCATGACATGGCGGAGGGTCTAATATTTCTTTTGTTAAATTTAAAGGGGAAGCACAGTTGCCTGTTCACCAAAGACTTCCTTTGTAATATAAGGTTTCATAATTTTTACTTTAGCCACAGAAGCTACACGTCTCCGCCTTTGTTTTACAATCCAGTGCTCCCCCATTCTCTTAACTTGTCTAAGTGTCTCCTAATTGATTGACGTATGCGTCCAGAGATAATGGTTCGACAGAGGACCATCAAGTGTACCTGGGCAGGTCAAGCCCCCCTATAAGACCTCACTTCCTGTTCAATCAACTGCCATCAGAAACAGACGAACATTTTTTATTGTAGGTCACTCCCTCTTTTCTCTTCCAGTACCATACTCTTCTGGTAGCACTCCACAACCAAATTCAATCTGATGTAGGTGCTGAATTTTTGAGGGCACCTTTGTAAGATGCACTCATGCTTTGCCAGAAAAAAATGTCTCTGCTGTCACTAAGGCCTGCATGCTAAATATATGTAAAACCCAATAATGCAATTAACATGGGACAAATTTACAAACAACACTTCGAAGTGGATATTATTAGCATTGTTTTTTGAATATTCGAAAATCTGGAAAGGATCTGACCCATGTGAACTAATGTTGGACCCTCCATGCTTAATGTTTGCAAAAGTGCTCAGAGATGCACACAGTAGGAAGAGAGCAAGGCCAGTGACTCCGAAAGGCTGGAAGGGTTGGAAAAGCCAGTCGCACGTAAATGTCCCGCCTATCATCTGCCTAGCTCTGGTTGTAGTCTGGAACATCAAGAAGGGAATATCAAGATGCCAGAATATCTAGCCAAAATATTGAAGACCAAAATATCATGAAGGTAATCATATAGGTATATATGGATTTACTATTCTTAACTTCACATTTACATACCTCCTCTAACTCCTTGTTAGCTCTTCAGGCCTTTCAGGGAAATCCCTTTGAAGCGCCTCTCTGATTATGTTTTTCTGCATAATAATTATTATAAATACAGAATCTAATCACGCCAAAAATATGTATCATAACTATAACCAAACCTCCATTAAATGCACCCATCCTGCCTCCACTTTGATATCCTTCTCTGAACTGTCTGCAAATTTCACTCATTTTGTGTTGATATCCTTACTAGACAGGAATAATGATATAAGCTTTTTTAGAACATTGGAATGTTGAGAGCTCCATTGAAGACAATGGAGTAGCTTTGGGCTTACAATGGGTGGTATAAGCCCGGAGCTCCAACATTCCATTGTTTGTCTTTATGTTTTTCCCTTTTTAATTTAGAACATTCTATCCTGAGTGGGTGGAATGTTCGAATGGCCTTATAGCCCTTCTGCCTCAGACTATATCTGTTGTTAAAGGCCTCCTCCCTTGTTAGAGAGCGTCACATGTGGAGCAGATCTATAACTGGTTTTAGGGCAATTAAGCCCTCTGCTTTGAGTAGACCATTGTTGGTAGTCTTCATATCCATCAATCGCATTTGAGATAATAGGAGGTTGGAGCGAAGCAAGATGGCGGCCGCTTAGGAGGCCGAAAGCAGCGTAAACGACTGAAGGGCTGTAATAACAGTCATGATTGACCTGTGGTGATTTTCGAGGTATCTGGATGCGGAATATCGGGATCTGATGCCCCCCGGGAAACACGCTTACTCCTGCCGATGTTGTGTGTGGGCGGACTGGGTCAAACTCGGGCTGCATATTTTGAAGAATATCGCGGCTGAGCACTCACCTTGTGCAAGCTGTCGTGAGCCATCCCAGTCTCCTGCAGCTATGGGTCCAAGGAATGCAGGGATCAGCGGTGCCTCCAAGACGTGAGTAACCCGTCAGACACTGGGCGGACCCACAACGGAGCATGACTCGGCGAGTCCGATGGAGCCGGTGCCCGGGCTCGGGCGTCGGACGCAGCCACAGACCCTGCATAGCGAAATGCCCCCAGAGAAGAGAGGAAGAGGCGGGGCTACAGGAAAGCCACGTCCTGCCGGCCCCTCTGTGGCAGATCTGTTCCAGAGAACCCGAGAGATCCAGCCGGGCGCAGAAGCGGACATCAGAGGAACCTGCAGTAAGCAAGGACTGGAACAGAGTTTGAAGGAGCACCCTGGACCAATATGCCCCCAACTCCAGCCAGCAACAGAGGCTCCAGCACAGTCGATAGGTGAAGGTAGGCTTTCAGTTGTAGACACGCCTCTCACACAAACATTGACTCCGAATGACTCTATGCAGGCGGGGGAAGCATGTGAGACCTCAACCCCAGCCAAGATAATGACAGAAGGGATTTCTAATGAGACAAACGAAGCGGGTGGGAGTGCTGACTCCCTATCTAAGGGCAATGCAGTAAGAACCCAGGATCAAAAGAAAATTACCCCCGCACCAATATGTAATAAACGCACACAGCGCAGCAACGTTTTCGTAAGGCAGGAAAATAAAATGGACATGGATCATTATCCGGGGGAAAGATGATTGGATTCTCAACAATGTGAAGAGGAGATTGATAAAAGGAATAAAGGGGATCCCGAGAGAGAGCCGAGTGATTGTTTCTTCTCAGTCTCAGAGGGGGAATGGTCCGAGGACGGCTTGGGCTCCTCCTCGGATCTAAGTAACATAGAGACTGATCCAGAAGAAAGTGACGGAGCTCAAGCCCTAACTGCCCGAAAATTAAGGCGTAAATCTACCGCCCAACGGTCGGGAGGCAGAGATCTTAAGTGGGACTATACATCTGCAACCCAACTGACAGGCTCTCCACCAGGGGAGATCACCGCCCCTGCTAATCCAGACCCTCCAACGTTTGATGCTATTTACCAGGCGATATTGATGCACAGAGAAGAGAAACGCCAGGACAGCCGGAAAGCTCAGTCTGCCATGCGTAAAGTGCAGGGGGTGGTCAGGAAGCTGACCAAGTCTTGTAACATCATCGGAGAACAAATGACAGACCTTGAGACCAGAATTGTTACAGCTGAGACAGACCTTACAGGTGCATTAGTTCAGACAGAAGCACACGAGGCCCAGCTAAAGGACATCCAATGGAAGCTGGAGGACCATGAAAATCGGCAGAGGAGGAATAACCTTCGTGTGCTAGGGGTCCCGGAAGGTACCGAGGGGACTGATACTCGGACTTACATCGTGGAGATGCTAAAGGCCTCCTTCCCCGAATTATCTGAATGGAACTGGTCGCATGAGATACAGAGGGTTCATCGCACCCCCTTTAAACCAAGACAACCAATGAAAGCGGATGGAAGGCCCCGGGCTATTCTAGTCTATTTTGGAAACTTCCTGCTTCGCCAAGCGATCTCAGAAAAAGCTAGGCCGGATTCTAAAAGGTCCAGCGCTGGGGTGTCCTTTTTTGTGCGCCCCAACTTTTGCCATGCTACGGTGGAGAGACGGTGGAGACTGAGACAGATGATCAAGCCCTTCCAGGACAAAAATATACAAGCTTATTTAATCAATCCAGCACAATTGAAAGTTATTTGGGAGGGTCAGACGCGTTTCTTCTCCTCTGAAATCAAGGCAAAAGAATTTCTGGATGGCCTGGTCAAACCGAAATAAATGGGTTGTAGAACCGGAAATAAAATAGGAGCAGGGGGTTTAAATTAATATCCCGCAAGGCAAATAAGACTAGATCATGAGTGTATAGGAGTAATACCACGGGGAATAGTTAAAAAAAAAAATTATATGTAAGAAATAATTGGGGCAAAATGCTAGTCTACGTAATGAAACATAAATGAAATTGGAAATATTAAGGTATACGCAATGCATTAACCTTTGAAATAGATACCACAGTGTAGTATATGGTAATTGTTTTAATATACAACCCCGGTCGGGTGCGCTGTGCTCATCTCACACACAGACCTAGGTCTGATCGCTTCACTAGGGTGGTGGTGGGGAAGGGAAGATGGGTGGGGGGTGGGCTGTTATCAGGGAGGGGGAGGAAGGGCTAAGGTGGGAGGTGATGGCGATTGGAAGGGGGTGAAAAGGGTAAAACAGTATATGCCCAGAGTCGAATCTAAGGTTATCGAAGAAACATTATGTTGCGAACTGAGTAAGGTAACAAAAGGCTATAAAAACAATAAAAGTGTATCAGATTGGCCTAAAAAAACTAATATAAATGGGTAAGTTAAATATATGCACAATGAATGTGGGTGGTTTAAATTATTGGAATAAAAGACAACGGATGGCCGAGTTTGCTAGAATGAACACTCTGGATGTCGTGTGCATACAAGAAACGCATATTCCATGGGGAAAAAGAAATCTGCTGAGTATGAGAGGATATAATATCCCAGACTTCCAGTATTCGGGGGGTTGCGATAGTCGCAAAGATTGCTATAGGGGAGCCAAGCGCAAATTAACTGATGCACACGGGCGATGGGCAGTGGTTGAGCTCGAGATAGGGTATACCATATGTGCAATTTATGGTTCAAACCAAGATGATCCAGAGATCTTCGAGGATCTCGAGATAGAACTGGCAACCTGGCCCTGTCCTTTAATTATTTGTGGGGATCTTAATATATTTGCTGAACTGGGCAGCAACCGCAGTTACTTGGGGCGGAAGCCTAGAGTATACAGGGCACTGACTTCCCTTATTAGTAGCCATGGTTTGGTAGACGTCTGGGGGAACAAAAAACCTAATAATCCAGGACACACGTATTATTCTTGTCCACATAAAAAATATATACTAGACTTGATTACTTCCTTACATCAACACGTCTTATTATTAAAGTGGGGATCAAAAAACTCCCGAAAGTCACCTCGGATCACAATCCGCTAATACTGGATATTGATGTAGATACTCCCAAAAAGCAATATAATAAATGGACACTAGATAAGAAGCTCCTGGTTAATAAGCTTTACATAGAACATATCAAGAAATGGGCTCAGGAGTTCCTAGATATTAACAGATATAGCGCCAGCCGTAATACGGTATGGGACACTATTAAAGCTGCCCTAAGGGGCGAGACAGTTAGCTTTGTAGCACGCAAAAAGAAAGAGACTCAGCTTGAGAATGAGCGGCTGTTAGCTGAGTTAGTTAGGGCTGAAGAAGATCACATAGCCTTAATTACTCAGGGACGGGAAGCAACAAATCTCCAACTACAAATCATTTCCCTAAAAGCCGAATTAAACAGTTGGCTTACGCAAAAATCAGCCGAAATCT
Organism: Calotriton arnoldi; assembly: GCA_963921515.1. NCBI lineage: Eukaryota > Metazoa > Chordata > Amphibia > Caudata > Salamandridae > Calotriton > Calotriton arnoldi. Next base: position 193,790 of record CAWUFW010017562.1, read on the forward strand.
ATCAGTCGCGACAAAGTAAAGTATATGAGACCGGGGAACAAGTTGGGAAGCTATTGGCACTACGCATCAGGCAGAAAAATGTTAAAAATCAAATAGCTGCCATAAGAAATGATGGCCAAACCTATACAGAAACCAGTGATATACTCAGGGTATTTCAGGAGTATTATCAGCTTCTTTATAAAAGTGAGGGAGGGACAACGCAAGAAGATAGGTGCAGAATAACAGAAACCGAACTAGGGCCCATACTAGATATTCAGGCTAAGGAGGAGTTAGACAGGGACTTCACACTAGAGGAGGTACTAGCAGGGCTACATGAGCTACCATCAGGAAAGGCTGCTGGCCCCGATAGTATCCCTTTAGAAATCTATAAACAAATACAAACAGTAATTGCTCCCCTACTATTGGATCTGTTTTTAGGGATACAACATAATGGGCAAGTTCCTGAATCCTGGAAGGAGACAGACATCATTAGCTTTCATAAGAAGGGGAAGCCACCGGATAATCCATCTTCATACAGACCAATATCTCTGATTAACTCCGACACGAAATTGTACTCCAAACTATTGGCCACTAGATTGGGTAGGGTCATTGGCCATCTTGTCTCGCCCTGGCAGCACTGGTTTATCCCAGGGAGAGGGACAACTGATCATATTAGGCGGACCATAATGCTATTTGATACTCAGGCTGCAACAGGGGGCGGATGGCCATGATCCTCCTCGATGCGGAAAAAGCGTTTGATCGGGTGGCCTGGAGGTTTTTATGGGGAATACTAGAGTTGAAAGGCTTCGGGCCAAGAATTATTAGAGCAATCAAGGCAATGTATACGAATCCCAGAGTCCGATTACAATTGATGGGGGAAACTTCAGATAATATTTGTATATCAAGGGGGACGAGACAGGGGTGCCCCTGCTCCCCCATACTGTTTGCCCTATATATAAACCCCCTGATAGAAAAACTTCTTGGAAGCCAGATCATTAAACCAATTATCTCTAGAGGCTTTGAAACCAAGATACTGGCTTATGCAGACGATATAGCCATTTTAACTACTGATCCGGCTAATGCAATTAAGGAGGCCACGGCTATTTCAAAGGAATTTGGGCAGGCTATTTACTGAATGAAGGCAAGACTCTTATAGTATGTACAAATAATATTAGCTTTAATGATTCACGATGTGTAGAGAAGGCTATCTATCTTGGGGTGTGCATTAGCCCAGCAGTCAACACAATAGTTAAGGCTAATTTTAATCCTCTGATAAAAATAATTTCTGCAGACCTTAAGAGGATAAATGGTCTGCATCTTTCAGTTATTGGAAGAGGAAATGTCCTTAAAATGACAATGCTGCCAAAAATGTTGTATCTCTTTCGTCTATTCCACTGATGATAGACGAAGAAATTTTGAAGTCGCTGGAAGCCATGTTTTCAAACTTTACTTGGCAATATGGAAAAGTCAAAAGTTCTCTAAAATACCTGACACTCCCGCAGTCGCAGGGCGGGCTTTCGTTCCCTAATATCAGATTTTATCACTGGGCGAATCTTCTATACCAGATGTCGATCTTATTCTGCTCGGCCATAAGTGAAAATACAGAGGAGGGAATAAACAACAGAGCCCCAACTATATATGAACATATTATAGGGAGGGAGGCCCGGGGGCTGCTAATGCGCCAGGTAGAGTCGAGCTACTATAAGAAGATGCGGTCAAAGGTTATGCTTAGCGCTTGGGAATTATGGAAGAAGGTGCAGAAAGCTATGACAATCCCAAAAATAAATTACTACACCCCACTGTGGCGATCACACGTTTCTCCGCACTCTTTTATGATATTATGGGGAGGCAATGGGAACAACTCGGTTTAAAAATTTAATGATTCTGGTCAGCTTCGCCCCTTCGGTGCTTTACAACAGGAGTATGGGATTCCCACTAGACAATATTTTAAATATGTTCAAATTAGAGAATTTTTTGCTAGTCGAAGACCGGCGGTATCCCCCGGGGGGAGAATTCCACTGATAGAGCTATTAGTTGGGAGAGGTAACAGGATCAAGAATATCTATAGCATTTTGCTACAAAGTATTCAGGACGATCTGGAGAAAACCGAAACTATGTGGGCTGGAAAATTAAACAATCCAGATGTGGATGTTTATATGGCTTTGCTTCTAGTGGAAAAAACCCTTTGCTCAACAAGCCTTAAGGCACAACATTATAGGACTTTATTTAACTTATACTTCACCCCTGCCAAACTTTTTAGTTGGGGCAAAAGAGAAGATGATAGCTGCCCAAGATGTGGGGAAGGGCCAGCAACGGTAGTTCACATGTTTCACGATTGTGCTAGGCTACTTCCCGTAAAGAACGAGCTGGTGAGCTTTTGGGAGGGGCTGCTAGGACGAAGAATTAACCTATCCCCTACCCTGATGCTTGTGGGCTATGATAACGGCATAGGCTGTGATACCATGGAGAAGTATTTTGTATTTGTGTGTACAGCTGTCTTCAGGAAACTGATCGCCGCTAGATGGAAGGATGTGGATCCTCCCACCTTTCAATTGTGGCTAGCACGCCTCTTGGGGGTCTATAACCAAGAGAGTTCACTATATGCATGCAGGGGCAGAGTGACAAGGAAACTGGGGCGGGCAACTTGGTCACCCTTAGCAAGGTGGAGAAATAACGTGCGATGCCCTGATATAAGCAGAAGTGGTGGAATACGAGACGTGACACAAATTGTGATATAACAAATGATTATATATAACTAATAATTGCTAACATTCATACTCATTCACTCACATGTCTTGTTATTCTTTTACCTAATGATTATAATGTATTATATATATTGTGCGTTCTTTTTTTATGGCTATAATATTTATGACAAGCTTCTTCATTAATCTGATCTTAACATTTTTAATCCAATGGTTCTTTATTTATGTATTATATTTATTATGCTTTTTATGGCTATAATATCTATGTCAAGTTTCCTCCTAAATCTGATTGCAATGTCCTATTTAAAAGCTAATTTTGTATATCTCTACTATTAATTTAATGCACTACCTTACTCAGTATGTAAAAATGAATCTATGTATTGTAACAGATTTTATTGGTATATAAATCAAAAAATAAAAAATTAGATAATAGGAGGTTAGTGAACACATCCTTAAGAGTTTGATGACTCACTCTTTTCCATTGTCTATTGGAATGCCGGTTGAGCTCCCTTTTCCTAAAGTTAAAACTAAGCTTCAATACACATACCATTAAGAAATGATCCTACCAAACCTGAGGGCAGATGGAAGGTGCCACTGTCAATTTAAACAATGCCCATATAGGGTCCAAAATGGGACCAGCTCTATATGTGTGAGTATTAATAATCTACTTCAGGTCAGAGTTGTTTAAATAGGTAAGATGTTACTTTGCCAAAGGCATCATCTACGTCACCAAAATGGATATTCAGATGCCCTAAAAAACACATTTTGTGTAGGAGTTGAAGAAAACGAAGACTATGTCAATAAATTCAATCACAAGCTTGGAAGCTGACCCCAGAGTTCGATATATTTTCATCACTGCCAGAGTTTCATTCAGATTAATTGCAAAGTGTTCGACTGTTAGTTCTGAATCCTCAATTGTGATGTTATTACAAATGATCATCTTCAAGGAGTCCTTGTATACTAAGACAACACCTCTGCCCCTTTTTGGATTGGTAAGATTGTGTCTTACAAAGGAATATCCCAAGGGTAGAAAATAAAGAACATGAGTCTCAAGGCCTTCCTTCAACCAAGTTTCTGAAATTCCAAAACTGTCAAGATTCAAAGAAGAAGTTACATTTTGAATCTCAACAGCTTGTTTTGGCCAAGAGCTAGTGTATCTTCACATATGAATGATCATTGTCTTTATCAAATTTACAATTCCCTTAATCTAAAAGAGCCTTTAAGAGAGAGATTTCTTGTCGCATGCTACCAGGAGTAAGTGAATCTTTAGAGCATGGATGTAATTTCTCTAGCTGTAGTGGTGAGAAGGTCTTGCTTTTGGCAAGCAGACCGTCCCTTTTAAGATTACCTCCTAATACAGGTTCAATTGGAAGCATGGGCAATCAATAAGCAGGAAGCTCCACTGTACTATCCACTCTAATCCCTGGAGTATCGGATCAACAGCCGGTATAGTAACCAGACCCCAGTCCCAGAAGGACCCAGACGGGCTCACCTTTGGCTTGACCAATCAATGTGGAGGACTTGCAAGCATATTGCATGAATCAAGCCAGATTCGCACTAGAATGCAGCATTGAGGAGTAAGATTGGGAGGATCTCAGGTATAGCAAGTTTCAATTTTTGAGTTTGGATTCATATTTAAGAGTGGATGTTACTGACAGGAGGGTGATGTCCTCAGGGAAGAGACTTCCATGTTCGCTGGTGTCATCAGCATAGAGGTATTAGACAATGTTAGAGAGTCTCAAGATTACACCTAGTGGGTCAATACACAGGTTAAATAAAAGGGAAATATGGTAGAGCCTTATGGGACCCTCTGAAGAAAAGGTGGGTGGGAGAAAAAGTTGGACATTTTTATTCATTCTGAGGGGTTGTTTTAAAAAAAATCTTTTTCGAAAACCTCATACTACAGTTTTGGCATTTCGAACCACATTACATAAAAAGTGCAACTAATAATCAGCGTAAAGGTAGTTGATAAATTGACCTCAGAAGGGTGACTAGAAGACGTGGCCTTGATGGATTCAAACCCATAAGCTGCAGATCACATCATATGGCAGCGCCTTAATCATCAAGCCATTTTACTTGTTGAACTCTGAATTTGCAAGATTTAGCATTTATTTCTTTTGACTGTAGCCTCACAGTATGGTAACAGATTGTAGCAAAATCGGTAGCTCCCTGCACCCATCATTTTTCTAGACTCAATCAATTGGTTTGAGCATGTTTATAGTGTGTCTTATTTATTCAAACCCTCTACCAGATACTCCTGGACTGCTGGTATTCAACTGGATGTACCTGGAATATAGGAATGCCCTATTAAGTGGGAAATGACTGTAAACACAACTTATTTGAAAAGCTGAATATCAATGAGTTGTGTAAATAGCTACGCCGGTTATTTACAGTGTTACGAAAGGGCAGCTGTTTGATAGTAAGTATACTATTACAGTTATATTACATTATTATAAGGCTTGACCAAGGGAACATGCGATTCAATCTTTTTTTCACTATAGGAAATGAGACAATAGCGCAATGCTGCAGCTCCTGCGCATGTTGCCCCAGACGCTGTTTGGGAATCTGGTACGCAGTCACGGTGTTTTCGATTCTTTAAATGCAACTGTATACTCATGGCGGTCTCTTCTGGAGTGGCAGGCCGGATCATTATTGTATTCACCCCATGTGCCTTTAGCTTGGTGCATATGGTTCCCCCATGGGTCAGAAGCACGGGCCAGTGAACGCGTTGAAGGAGCTGGGACTATGGGAGACTTCTTTAGCGATAGTAACCTGGATGGTTGGGAAGTAGTCCAGGAGCGTGCCGACAAACCCACTGCCCTCGCTTAGTTCTACTACTACAGGACGCAACACACCCTGCAAGACTTGCTGGGCGAGGAAGTCCTGGAGCCCCCGGAAATGTCGGCATTGCATTTGCTCCTCCAGACAGCTGCTCCCTGCAGACTAGTGGCAAGGTTGTACGCATACACACAGGAGGCATCAAACCCATGGTTTCCAAGGTTAGACTCGAGCGGCAGGGCGACTTTGGGATAGCTATCAGCGATATTGCTGCTCCTTTACAAAGACTGTCTTATTGAACCCCGCTGCAGTGAAGTAGAAGAGGGTTTTGCGCACCTCGCTTGGTATTGCCCTGGCGTACAGGAATTCTGGCAAGCCGTGTTCAGGGAACTCGAGTCTATCACTGGGGTAATACTGGAGCCTTCCCCTTTTTGGCGCTGCTGGGTTATGATGAGGAGGTGCAGAGCAGTGTTAGGTGGCTGGTTGCCATAGGCTTACTACTTGCAAGGCATCAGGTGGCTATGCGCTGGGCTTGCGGACCACTTCCGGTGCTGAGAGAGTGGCCCACAGACATGGACTCCTGAAGCACGCAGTCTGACACCTATCATGTGCTCCTCTTGCTCCAGAGATACCCTAAAAAATCTGGGGCCCTTATCAGGCCTACCAGTCTGGGACAGAGGGAGGGAAGACAAAGAGGGGAACTGACAATGAGATGGCAGATGGTAACGATTGAGCAAGGTTTCTTCTCTTCTTCTTCTTCTTCTTGAAGGATGTGAACAATTTTCCCCTATATACCTATGCATATGTTATCTGTGCCTCTGACCTGTTAGAATGTCTCATTGCTGTGTAACTGGGCTCCTGTGGGTGGCTTGGCGGGGTTCGGGATACAATACTGCTGCCACTGATGCTATGTTACCTAACATGGAAATGTGACTAAAGTAGGAGATCCAATTGTCCTGACCGTAAATGTAGCTGTTGTTGCTTGGTCCACACACAAAGTATTACTGTACTTGGAGTCATGCCTATGTTTATGTGTCACATTGCATCATGTATTTGATGCGAATTATATAAATAAATCTAAACAAAAAAAGGAAATGAGACAGTAGATGTGTCTTGATTGAATAGATGAGATTGGATTCCTATCTGGGCCACAAATATGGAACGCGTTGTCCGACTCGCTGAGAAGGTGCATTTCCTCAGCATCTTTCAGAAACTCTTAAAAACATGGCTTTTCTTACTTTTCTGCTGGATCTTGGCCAAGATGCTTTACCTCATACGTTGAGCGCTGGGAAACCTTGCCGGGTAGCTATGTGCATTATAAAATAATACAATATTAATAATGGGATGTGGCTTGACTGTGGGAATGCTCAACTGGATACATTTTGCACACAGATACACTCTGCTAGATGTGCCTTGACTGTTGCAATACTCTACTGGATGCATCTTACTGTGGGGAATGCAATACTGATTGAGTCTTGGCTATGGTAAGGCCCCACAAGATACCCTTGACTTCTGCAAGACCCTACTACATACACCTTAACTATGGGACACATGTGAAGCCTGGAAGAGATCTACATCTCAACTATGGGAACAACTGAATGGATGCATATTAACCAAGGGAATGCAGTGCAGACTGTGTCTTTACTATGGGAATAAATCATCAAGTTAGTCTAACTGTAACAATGCCGCACCAGAAATGTCTTGACTATGTGACTACACCAGCAGGTATGTCTTGACTGAGGAATTGCACCACTAAATGCATTTTGACTATAGGAGAACGCACCACCAGATGTGTCGAGACCATGTGTACACGCCACTGGATGTATCTTGACTAAGGGAATGCACCACCAAAAGCATTTTTACTCTAGGAATGCCCCACCAGATGTACCTAGACTAGGTTTAAGCACCACTGGATGTGTCTTGACTAAGGGAATGCACCACCAAAATCATTTTGACTATGGTTTTTTAAAAATATTTATTTATTTATTAAATACATGCGCAGTTACTAAAAACCATTACATACAGCAGAGACTTAAAAAATGATACAAACGTTCATGTCAAAGTAGCTCATGAAGCCCCATGATTTAAAAAGACATTCGGTGAAGCCAAGTCAGTACACATTAAAACAAAAATTAGGTTGAGAGTGCAAGCAAAGAAATACAGCTAAGTACACTGTTGATAAAATCATTGACTACAACTACTTGGGAATATTTTGATAATACATATGAAGGCTAAACCTATGAAGCTGCTTGTACGGGTGTAAGTTTATAAAATCTAGTTGCTGGAGTAAAAGTGCAGCAAAAGGATGCTAAAAGACACCACGTGGGTCAGAGAGTCAGTGGCCAGGGTGATGTAGTAGTGGTCTTGTTCTCAAGGTTTTTGGGAGAACACTAGAACTTTACCATCTAGTTTTTTAGTCTTTTTACTAGACAAGACAGACATTTGTCAAAGCGAGCGGTTAGCCTAAGATCAGTGGCTAGCAGAGACTCAATCACTCCTTTTCTACATGTTCGGAATCCTCTTGTTAGGAAGATTGATTTAAGCCAGTATCTAGGCTCTGTCCAGAGTGTAGGACAAGTACATGTTATATGTTTGATGTATTCCCGGTGGTAGTTGCCTAGCTGGCATTTGATCCTTCCGGGCTCAGCCATCTTGGGGCCATGTCTAGAGTCGATAAGTCTCCAAGCCGACTTCTGATGATCTGCCATTTCACCGCTGAAGAGAGGCCAGCTGCCAGATTGGGTTGGAAGTGCAGGGCCTTGTAACTGTTTATAACCAGATACGCGTGTGATCACTTTGCCAGCATGCTCTTGTCAGTAATAAAAGAGAGACAATGCATGGCTTTGTTTACTATTGTTTTGAAGGCCAGGAACAAGGTTGCCTTACTCCATCCTGCACCCAGTTGCAGATTTGCAATTCCCTGATCCAGGTATGCCCTGGGTGCAAAAGACGCTCCCTGGGCCTCCATTTCTTTCCATAAGAGTTGATATAATGTGTCAGGTTTCGAGCTGCAAAGTCTGTGGCAAAATTTTACAAAAGACCCCTGACTGTGGGAGAATGCATCACCACATGTTTTGAGACCTAGGGAACCCATCACTGAATGTGCCTTGACTATGGGAATGTACCACCCAATATGTCCTCACTACAGGAATGCACTGCCGAATGTGTCTGGTGCATAGGAATGCACCACCATACAGTGGCGGCTCCTCCGCTAAGGCGGAGGAGAATCGCCTCACTGCTTTTAAGCACTGTAACTAAAGGAAAATAAAATGATAATAACTAAATGTTATTATCATTTTATTTGCCCCTACTGCTTGGCGGCCGGGGCGGGTGGGGCTGCTCTGCTCTCAGAGCAGGGCAGGGGAGGAGTGGTTTGCCCACTCCAAGTGCGCATGAATGCCTGGCTGGCCCTCTCGGACCGACCAAACAATCATGCGCAGTTTGCAAGTTCTCCACACAGGCTGCATTACAGCCTGCATGGAGAACATGCCCAGGCCCCCATTCCTGGCTGAGCACCGAACCATGGCACTCAGACCAATCACAATGCTGCATTGCAGCGTTGTGATTGGTCAGGGGAGCCTGGGTGCTTCCTGTTTAGGACAAGTGCTGACGCGGAGGACAGACTGGAAAGACGCTGCAGCGATAAGGTAAGTTTCATTTATTTTTATTTTTTTACATTCCCCCATTCCCCCGCAACCCCCGGTCAGTGCCAGCCGCCACTGCCACCATATACTTCTTGACAATAGAATGTTTCAACACAAGTGTTGTGGTTATATAGTAATGCACAAGTTGGTGCATCTTAACAAAGGAAATGCCATATATACAGAGGTTTTTCTGGGACTGGTGTGGGTGCATGACCTCTACCCATCACTTCCAGAATGTCACTCCTTCCTTCCTTGACTAACAGTGCTGTTAGAGGGGTTCCATGCCCTACTTAAGCACAGACATAGCCAAGGAATCTGCATCTTATAAACTAAAAGATGCTTCTAGAAATTCTCAGGGAACCCCCCCCGCTCCCCCCTGTGGGTGCCTCACTCCACTCTGAGCAGTCTCCAGTGCCCAGTGCCCTGTGGCTGGAACTCTTGTGCATCCTGCGTACAACTCGCTTTTTCCATTAACCTTCCCCTGCGGTCCCTTCTTGTCAATGATGTTAGTGGGCTTGCATTTATCTTATTGTATTATGCTTCCACAAATCGAGTTATTGATATAATGAATGTTACATATTTCCTGATTGAAATCTACTGTTTTGTTCTCTTCTGCACGTATTAACTTGGCCCTACAGCCATGCCTTTCTTTTACAGTCTCCCTGTCTCTGTGTGACAGGCTATACTCTCTTGCAGTCTGGCTCTATCTGCTTTCATGCGTCTGGTCAGATCTCCACCAGAGGCTGAGCTGTCATTGGTTCAGCAGCTGCAGCGACACCGGGGTCTAGAGACCCTGATTATTGCTGCACTTACTACCGAAACAGTTGGCAAGGGGCATGCATGTTCACTACTTAATTTGTAACGAGATAAGTGCCAGGGCCCTCATCAGGAGGCCTCCGCAGCTTGCACCACCTACTGCCCCTGCCAGCGCTGCCAATGACACTACCAACACAACTGCTAACCATCACACTCCAGCAAGTGTGACAATTCAAAGTATTCTAGGCCACCCAAAGCTAAAAGAATAGCTTGGGCTGCAGGTATTAGTTATTTTAAATGTATTGAATTAATAAACAACTTTTGTTGTGCTCATCTCTAAATTAGACAGACAGCGCCACCATGTTGCAGGCTGTCATGAGTGGCGTTGTAGAAGGTTAAAGGCCGGTGCCAGCACCGGGAACCACCGGCTCAAATTAAGCACTGTGCATTTTCCTTCCTTGCACTATGGCCCATGGCACCCATGTTGCCTCACTGCTGTATACTCATGTACATTTTAGTACTATCTCTGCTTACATATTTTTTGGTTTTGTGTATTTGTTTTTTACAGTGTCCTTGTCGGTTGGTTTGTGCTTCTATGCCTCTTTCAGTCTGCCTTCTTGAGTGCTTACATGACTGTCTCTTTCTCTCACTTCCATTTCTCTTTCACCGACAGCTTATCTCTGTGTGCGTTTGCGCCTCTCTTTTTCAGTCTGTGCCTGTCAGCGCTTGTCTTTCTATCACATTCTACGTGCTTGCCTGCCATTTAATCTATTTTACTGTGCTGCCCCCTTTCTCTCTCTCGTGTATAATCTGTCTGTGTCCATGATAGCTTGCACCTCTCTCTCTCTTACAGCTCGTGCCTCCCTTCCATCTTTCTTACAGTCTCCTGTCTCTGAATGAACGTGATTTTTTTTTATCTCTTCCTTTGTTTTTATAGTGCCTCAAACATGCGCACACAACAAACCACAACACATTCATTGCAGCCAAAAACGTTTATGCTGAGAAAAAGTACTAGATGTTATCAACAACCCTTTTGCATGAGAACTATTCACAGTAGCGTGACGATAAATCCCTCCACAATGCACAACCATTACCAGCCCCAAAACACAGTAACTATGGGACTACTGGCCAGCTTCTCATAGATCAGGGAAACACGGACAGAAATAGCCCTAGCCACACCAACACTACCCCCTGCCCACCCTGACGAACACACTCCAAAAACCTCAGCCTGAAAGTTACACTTTCTCATCATTACTGCAGTACGGGTACTCCCTGGAGAAAAGACCCCACACGGTGCAAGCATGCTCGAGCCCCACCTGCCATCATTACTGCCCCCTAAGCAGAGGTCCTGATAGGTCCTGTGATACACTTCAACAACATCTGTACCCTTCAACAACATCTGTCTCCAAACATATGAGTTCCCCAAAGACTTGGAATAACTGTTGAATTCTCTGTGGTCATACAAAGGCACCACTTCACTAAGTGGAACCAAACAGCCTCTTGCCAATCAAAGACTGACATCAAACTCGAAAAATCTTGGAAAAGGTGGTAAATTCTGCTATTCAACTTCTTGTTGTGTTGCATACATTAATGGGCACATAATCTCACTTCCACCGATGCCATAGAATCAAAACAAACCTAGTTACACTTCAGACAGAGGAAAAAGAAAGCGAGAAAAATGGGTGAGAGCATAGTGGAAAGAGAAATAGAGTGCCAATGAGTGAGACAGAAGGAGAGACGGAGCGGAAGGGTGTGAGAAGGGAAGGGTATGAGCTAGAAAGAGGAAAGGAATAAGTAGAAAGTTAATTGACGTGAACAACTAAGGGAAACCGAGTTGAGGGGAGTTTGCACTTCATGTATTTATATTCAGTATCAGCTTTAAAAAAATACGTAAACATTTAAATCTTTATATATTTGTTACAATTGATCATTCATCAATTCATTGATTACAGCATCAAAATGTAAGTAAACAGCTCCACACATTCTTATTATCTAAATTTAAAATATTAGCAAAGGTAAAATCCATATTTTTGACATTAAATAGATATGCCTGGCAAAATAGTCTATTCCCAACTCTCAATTAATTATTTGCACTCTGTCAGTAGATGTCCTAGCAATTTAAGCATCTCACCACATAATCTGCACAGTCCTTTGGCGTAAGTGAGCCCTTCCCAGATCCCCTCCACTTGAAGGACTGGCAGGTGGTTAAAACAAATTCTTGTTACGTCCTGTAACAGTTTGTATTGTTTCATATTGGAATGGCCATTAAAATATCCTCGATTGTGTTTTTGAAAGACAATGCCCAAATATCCACTTTTGTGGCTAAATGATATAAACAGAGATTAAGTGACATTTTGAAAGCTAGTTTCTCAACACTGTCATTCATAAAAAAGGTCGTTAGATTCAACAAATTGACTCACTCCAAACTAAATGAATAATACTCATATGAGTTGCTACTCTTGGTCCTAGTTAATTTCTTATAAATGTAATATCCAATCAATCAGATTTAGTCTGATTGATTCTAAACAACCACATCGGGTTTAGAAATAGTGCTTTAACCCACCTAGATCTCAGGCTAAGTTACAAACTAGAAGCATGACATTAAAGGGTCATAGGACCATTGTATCCTAATCACCCCTTACTATTATTCGTTTTGATATCCGGACCACTCCACGAATAAAGGGATATCTTGGAGCGATCAAGAGATTTTCAATCTATATTTACGCCCCCTAGTACTCTTCTTCTAAGAGCTCCCTGGAAGATGGTTGAGCCCACCCTGACCTTTAGGAGTTGGGGTGAACCCGATGATGAAGCATGACACTACTAGAGTGTGAGAGGGTTATTTAAAGATAAGGAAGTCTTTCCTTTCCAGCGCCCAGTGAAGCGGTGTCTAGCTAGGGCGAGCACTCCCCATCATGCTACATTGTTGTGACTTTAGGTGGGATACTTGTGAGTTTTGTATGTATTTCTACTATAGCCCGCCGTAGCGGGCTATACCGGCCAGTAAATGCCCGCTCCAGCGTTAAAGGCCCGAACCGAAGGGAGCGGGGCTTTAATGCCGGTATAGCCCAACTATAGAGGGCTATAAGGCTATTAGAACATTCAACCACCAGAGGGCAGAATGTTCTAACAAATAAAACAAAGGCCTCACGGAGCCCGCAGGGATTGAAGTCCCCTCGGGCTCTGTGAGGCCTTTGTTCACAGCTACAGATGTGAACGACAACATTGGAATGTTGGAGTTCCGGGTTTCTACCGGCCATTAAAAGCCTGGAGCGCTCCATTGTTTTCAATGGAACTCCCAACATTCCAATGTTTTAACAAGCATTGGCATAGCCAATAGATCTCGCCTTTTGGACCTTATAAGTGTGGAGCCATGCAGCACATTATCCTGGGTGCTGTGCCACCAGGGATTGAAGAGCTATACAATTTCTACACTTTTTACAGTGTGTGTTAGGGTGCACTACTCCAGTGTGTGTGGCTTATGCCTGATTGCACTAAGAGCAGCTAATGAATAATACATTGTTTACAGTCTGTGTCTGGTGGCATTGAGCTTATGACACACTATTTACAGAGTGTGTTTTGTGTATGCGGTGAGCACATGATACCAATTGTGCAGGACTAGGACAATAAACTTTCCACAGGCTTACAGTTCGCTAAATCTGATGGTAGCAGCAAAATGACATATCATCTAAGATACCCACACTTACACTGGAAATACAAGTCACATAGACCACAACATGTAAATGGCAAAACTAAAGAGTCTGTTTTGCGGAGGCACACTATGCCCATCCCCGAAATGTGAAGGGCTTACAGCATCTTCCACTGAGGAAACCTATACCTAGGTAAACACAGAAACACAATAAGTCTCAGAAAAAAGCAGCCTATGGTTACATCTGCACAAACCAATTGCCAACCATAAAAAAAAGAAAAGAAAAGAAAAAAAATATTAATACAGAATGCCAATTATAATTCTTTCGCTAAATCACTGAAAACAAATACAGGTATACATAGGCTTGCCTACTGATCTGACCGATGGGGAGCAACAAAGGCTTTTTAATGATCCCACTCATTCACCTTGTTAAATCTGTTTGTTTAAGAAAAATAATAATTCTGAAGTCCGTATATTAGTAAGTGTTAAACCCAATAGGTAAACGTGAGGCAGCTGGGGGATTTTGAGGGGGTGCATGAGAAAGCAGAAAAAACCTGCTGGAGGGGATCCTTTGGGGATAGTGCGAGTGAAGTCGCAAGGAGTTATCAGCATCGCTCCGGCAAGACCCAAACTGAGGTCCGCACTGGATGTCAGCTTTGCATTCCACTGAAGACAAAGCCCTATGCACCACTATGCTCTCACCCAACTCCTACACCCAAAGGGATCAGAGTTATCCATCATGTGAAGGTTTTAACAATGGATAGAAGATGTATAGGCCACATGAAATATACTGGTTGATGTCAAATAGCCTACCAATCCTTTGGGTGACACAGAACTTTAGCTCACACCTCAATCAGAAGAGCTATCTCACAGGTATAGACTTTAGATGTTATTTTATGGTAATAAATGTATAGAGCACACATATACCCGGAGGTGTCTTGGCGCTGGCTCAGCATGAACAGGGACAGGGATGGACTACATGTTAAAAAGCCATGTCTTAAGAAGCATTCTGAATGTTAATAGAGTGGGGGCGGCTCGGATAATAGGAAGCAGAAGATTCCAGAGCTTGGACGCTCTTGAGGCGAAACTACTTCCACCCCACTATGCTTTTTTTAATCTTAGGGTAAGGGACTTTCAAAGCTCCTTTTGAACGGAGATTCCTGCTAGGTTCGTACCAACTTAGCATTTGATTCAAGTATTCAGGGCACAGATTGTGTAAAGCTTTGTAGGCGATACAGAGCCCTGAACTTGATACGATTCCTAACGGTCAGTCAGTGGAGTTTTGATGGCCTTTGATGTACAAGGTATAACGTAGTTTGGATAGGTCAGACCATCTGAAAGCCCCCAAACATCAGAAAGCCATCCTTTTCCCTACCCCGGTCAGCTGGCATTGGCTTTAGATAACAGAGTTATCTGTCAGGAGTTAACTTTGCTGGGCTGGGCATCCAAGGTATAGCTGATTCAGTCAGTCAGACAACAATAGAGCCAACATAAGGTCATACAGATCCTGCAGACACCTGTTTTAAGCAGCACAGTTATCCATCAGAATACTCAAAACCTGTGGGCATTAGCTTTTAGAGTGAAGAGCAATATGCCAGATTTCATAAACTTTACTTGCTCAGGTCTTCAAGTGAAACAGAACATAATGGCTTTAATAATAAATCGAAGAGCTACTGCTAAAGCAGTTTCCAATTTATAGATCGGGGCCTCTGACAGAAGAGCTATCCCTCAGATGACAAAGGATATAAGTCAGTTCCTCAAATTCCAAAACTTCCATGCAAACTCAAGTTTCAGAATGGCTAGTGGGGGAAATAGCATAAAGCGAGGTAGGAGGTGGGAAGAGACAAACTACAGGGTCCATCCGATTTACCGAGACCGCTTCCAATGGTGTATTTACATGTTTATGTATACCACCTACATCACCATTTCCTCCTGTTACACACAAGCACACTCAAACACAGAAACATTACACATAATGCATACAAAAGACATGGCAACTACGATATTCATAGTAACTCCTTCTGCGGCTTTGGAACCCTCTACCACTATAAACCAGAATGAGGGTGAAGTAAATGCATTTGAACATACTTGTAAAAACATTTCTCTTCTAACTCCAGGTCTCCGCCACGGTCTGCCCTGCTTAGCTAATGGTGAGCTTTAAAACCTGCTTGTGGAATTGACCATTATTCATTACCTTTCAATTCGCGTGATATCCTGAATGTTAGCGTGTATACTACCATCTCAAAGACCTCCCAACTCACCAGCAGTTCCAATAGGGCTCTCGCCAACTCCACAAGCAGGGAAGCCTGCACTGGAATTGTCAGCATGTGCACATAGAGCATGCGCAGTAGCCGGCATGTAGCAGACAAAACTTGACGCGCACATGTGTAAACGTGGGTACTAACTTTCAACAGCAGGTGGTCATATTTGTGAAGATAAAAACGTGCAAAATATACGAGAGAGATTCATTGTCTTGTCAACTTGCAGACAAAAATAAGGCATAGAAAAATTTTTGCGTTCATTTGCCATCTGGTAAGTAGCTGACGTAATTATTTGAACCTTTGTAAATATTCAAATTACTTCACCAGAATTGAGTATCGCGTCAAAAGTGCGACTTTCTGAGAAAGAAAATACTCTGCGTGGCTCTGGTATGTTTGTTTTTAACGTATCCTTGGCAACCACAGGGTTGTACAACGGCCATGCTTAAGCCTGCCTCTGTGTTGATAAAATCGACTAGAGCAGTGGTTCCCAAACTGGGGTCCGCGGACCCCCAGGGGTCCCTGACACATTCCCAGGGGGTCCGCAGGCAGCTGTCTTAAAAGCAATGCAAAGTTCCTTGTATAATCTGCAGTTTTACGACAACAATAAAAGTGTCAAGATAACTCGAGTGATTAATGTACCTGCTGGAGAGAGATGGTAGGTAGCGCAGAGGGTTAATATGCCTGCTCCAAAGAACGTGTACCATGCATTTTTAATAAAACAGTATTTTATGTGCATAGCTTTGTGGGTTACTGCTTTTGTCACAGAGATTCTTTTGTTACTGTGCAGTTCATAAGTTACAATCATAATCTAGCACCGTCAGCTATGAACTGCCGTCAAAGAGCTGCATACAAACTGCATGGTACAAGTTAGTATGCCATCTTTTTCCCAGTCTTTCATTATCCTGATGCTGCCAAAAAGGTATGTTTGGGTAGAATTAAATTGTTATAATTAAAGTCAACGCTAACCACTGTGTTTCATTCTGAAACCAGATTTTGTGCTCCTCCAAATCAAGCACTCTTAAAAAATGCTTACCAGTATGGATGACATGTGAATCCTACACCTTGAAGTCCCCTTTCCCCTATGTAACATTTTCTATACACTGATTTACACACCTATGATTCATTGGGGGAGATTTACTAAGCCTTTGCGCCATGTTTGCGTCACAAAAGTGACACAAAACGACGCAAAATCTTTTTTTTGTAATTTACTTTCCAGCACTAAACTTGTTCCCATGCAACCACCCAAGGTTTCTCAAGCTAAACCCAATTTACTAAAAACAGTAGATTGGGTTTAGCGTGAGAACACTGCGCCCTTTTCAACTAGGCATAAGGAAGGAGAAATTCTTTCATTTCTCCTACCTTTTCCGACTTTGCATGCGTGCTGCACTGTGGAGCACGCCTATAAAGTGGGAAAAGCTTTCCCTCATGTCTAGCATAGTATTTTGTACAGGAAGGGTACCCTTCCTGTACAAAACCTATGCTACACTCATGCACACACCTTAGCGCTACAGCGCTAAGGTGTGTGCATGGCGTGGGCTACTGAAATCAGCGCCGGCGCAAGAGAAAGGGGAGGAGAGAGCCATAGCTTTCGAAATATGGCACTCCCCTGCTCCCTCCCTGTCGCGCAACGCAGCGCAGCCTCGCTGGGGTCTGCGACACATTGCGCAACTTTTTTGTAAATCTCCCCCATTGTTTCTGTATGTGTGTGATGTAAAGTGCTCTGACACCCTACACTAGTATGAGAGATGCTATAAAACAAATTAAATACATGTGACAGAGGTGCTATGGGAAGAAGAGAGGCACTGTTGGAGGATGATAGAGAGGGATTCATGGAAGAGCCCCAAAAAGATTGTTGTATTGGTGCATAGTAAGGTCATCATTTACTATGCTTTAAAAGCGAATACAATTCAATATATAATTGCAAATGTGTTGTAGAATGCACCATTTTCCCCCACATTTTCTTGGTGGGAGAGCCCCCCAAAGTCCGCTTTGTAGTGGCCAGGCTCACTCACTGCACTTGGTGTGCACCGTACGGGGACTGGCCTGACAACATTTGCCAGGGCTGCTTTGGGTTCCAGTCCGGCCCCGTCAGGAGCAGGAGCCTCATACTCTAAAATAAAGCCAAATATTGAAAAGTTAGTCGCCGAGATGCAGCACCAACCTTCCTATTAAAAAATTTCGATTTTGCAAATTTTTTCAATATAAAATATTAAAAGCTTTAGTAATTTGGGTATCTGTTATGTTCACACGTGTGTTTATTTTTTCGAATTACTGTTTTAATGTTTGAAATTTAAATCGTACGTATTGCTTGGGGGTCCTCGGCTTTCAGTAGTGACTCAATAGGGGTCCTCAGGAGTCAAAAGTTTGGGAACCACTGGACTAGAGTGTTCCTGTTCAGATCAGGCAGAGATTGGTGAAGCAGAAAGCTGCTTGTTGATTGTAAAAAGTGGCCATGTACAGGTCAGGCAGAGAGATGTTTTTTGCAACATTGAATACTACAGGCACAGCAACATTCTTCCCTGTCCCTAAGTTGGCCTCCGCTCGCGACTCAGTCGCCGTGCATGCGCATTCCACTGTGGCTGTCCAGAATTTATGAGGTCCTGTGCACAAGAGTGCCGGTTGATGACGTCGACAGCATCGCACTGAGGTAAAGTAAACCAGCTTACCTGACACTCATGCTTTACCTTCCCCCTCGTTCTATAACACTACATTGTCTACAATAAACATTGTGCACAATATTGGGCTATAGGTTAAACCACTAAATGTGCAGACTAGCACGAGACTGACATCCTTCTACATAGCAGAGGGGAGAGGCCGGTGTGCGACGGGAGATGAGCCAAACTTCCGTAAGCCTTTTCTGGCTTTCCTGCACAGAGAGCAGCGCATCCGAGGTCGGACGGTGTGTGCTGGCAAAGCTGCCCCTTCTCCCCCGCACACCTCCCATGCATGCCGTCTGCTGCCCAAGCAGCCTTGACCAATAAAATGTAGATAAATATAGTGCGGCCATGTTGAAGCTGTGTTCACAACACACGACCAATGCAGTGAAAAAAAGAGTGCGCCAAACAAACGAAAAATACAATCAGAGCATAAGGGGACATGTAATAGAGGCAGTTACTACAAAGTGAAAAACACACCCAAAGGCGGGCCAAAGAGCAACGTTTTACCAATAAGAAGAAAGGACTTCAAAAAAGCACAAGAAGGAACGAATGGAAAGTGGTGGGCGAGGTCTTAGCACTCCGACCAGATACAGAATGCCTCGCAGAGCAGCGCATGTGCGCTGCTAGGCTCGACCTAAAAAGCATTAGTAACTTACATAGAAGAGGACTTTCCATCTTATCAAGTGAGTATTCCAATGAAGTAAGTCATGCAGGAGCCCCATAACTTCATAAAGGTGGCATTTTAGTGTGATAGACCTCAATAGATGGCTACACATTAGCCACCATATAGGTGGTTAAAGCATGACATTTGCACATGAAACTGAGCCAGGTTTAGTTTAGACATAAATAAATCCTTTCATCTCAGGGATGGAGCAAAGGAAATGCTTTGATATTTGCAGAGATTCACCTTCTCTAAAGAACATCCATCTAGATACCATTGTCTCCACAAAGTGGACATTCAAAATATTATAATCTAGCTTCCATTTGTATTCACTCTCTGAGCATTACATCAAGACTGAAGAAAGACTAAAGATGTGTCCCACTGAAAGTGAAAACGTAAAAAGACCCACATGGGTAATAGAGAAACATATCAAAGGGGAATTGACAAAAGAGATCACAAAATAGAGAAGTCTCAAATAGAGACTCACTGCATTACTCAAAGAGTGGTCTACAGAAAGTGAACACATACAAGAGAGTTAAAGAGAAGGTAAAACAGAGACCCAAAGGAAGAGAAAGGACAAAAATTAGACCAGGAGTCTCCAACCTTTTCTGTAATAAGAGCTACTTATGTTCAATGAAAATCATCCCGAGCTACTAATATTAGTAGTGTTGTAATAGTGACCACATAAAACAAGATCACATTAGTGGCCACAATTTGCAAGATTACCAGCAGCTGTCACTTCAGATCACCAGGCATGGCTGCCAGAAGTAATATAAAAAGGCTTGTCAATGTGAAATGCTCTTATTAGATAATACATTACAGCCATAGCTGCAATACCCCTGGCACCAAGGTAATAGTATATGTAATATGTCTTAAAAAAAAATTACACGTTTTACATTCATGTATCAACTTTAAATATATTTTGGAAATCCAACCATTTTCTCCAAACATCAGCTTGTGGATATGCATATATCAATTCAACTAAGCAAAAGCTTATAATTTAGTAGGCTGGCCTGCACACAGATAGCTACTTTTAGGTAGCTGGAGAGCTACTAGTAGCTCACGAGCCACTGGTTGGAGAAGCTTGAATTAGACCATCAAAAACCATAAAAGAGAGTGCTGTAGAAAGGAAAAGGTTTTCTGGGTCCCCACATGTGAACTAAAACACGAAAGTGCAATCTAAAATCTTAAACACCATGGTACTCCAAAGACCTTGTTGATAAACAAAATGCTCTAGCCACAAGAAAAACTGAACCACCAATCAACTTACACTACTGATGTCCCTCGGTGCAACATGCAGTGCAGATAACACATCATATCAGCCAGAGCTAAGTACTAGCCACCAACAGAAGCAGAACACTTCAACACAATCAAATCTAACATCAACCCCCTTTCTTACCCTTCTGACCCACATGCCTCAGACAATTGTAGTGCCATCAATCTCTTTTTCAGTGGAAAAAATACAGAAGAACTGACAGCACATCGACCACACCAAGTCTACTTCACTGCTTAGGACCCAGTCCTGCTCGGAGCATCCTGCAATGGTGAGCTTTCAGAGCCCTATCTCTTGCAAAATTCATCAGCAAACTCAACTCCCTTAAGGCCATCTCATGTGAATATGATTTCCTAACCTCTCTTTTCACCAAATATTACTCTGGAGAAGCTCTCTCACACCTACTCACCATTGTCAACGCTTCATTCACTTAAGGCATCTACCAAGAATCTCTCAAGACAGGCCAGATCACCTCAGTCCCTAAGAATCCCCAAAACACCCTGATGGACTTGACAAATGCTGCCCATCACTCAGCTACCCTTTATCAACAAGATCATCAAATAGCAGTCTAATCTCAACTCCAAACCATCCACTGTATGACTACCTATCTGGCTTCAGACCCCCGTTGTAGCCTAGATACAGTTAACACATCATATATTATGCCCTCGTGACCACAGTATAAAGTATAAAGATGATCCCTGCCTACTGATATTGCTGCACCTCTCAACCACCTTTGTTACCATGGATCATCTCCCATTCATTCACATCCTAAAGTCTCAAATGTGAGTCACTGGCAACATCCTTCAATGGTTTCCTCCCGTTTA
The DNA here is from genome assembly GCA_963921515.1 of Calotriton arnoldi. Taxonomy (NCBI): domain Eukaryota; kingdom Metazoa; phylum Chordata; class Amphibia; order Caudata; family Salamandridae; genus Calotriton; species Calotriton arnoldi. The sequence continues at coordinate 214,974 of CAWUFW010017562.1, forward strand.
TCCAACTGACACCAGTTTGTCCAAATAGGCACCTCCACATTTCAGAAGACCCCCACCACCTGTGGCATCCTCCAGGGTTCCTTGCTGTCCATTGTCATTGTACCCCTTAGGGCTTTACTCACGAAGAACAGCATCAAAATTCATCAATGTGCCGATGCCACACAACTCTACTTGAAAGTCTTCTCCTCTCGACTTCCTGTGCCTCTAATACTGCTTGCACCTCATCCATACCTGATGTCCAGCACCTACCTTAACCTCTACCCACCAAGACTGAACTTGTTATTTGCCAAGAACAATAAGCAACAACTAGTCCATACCTGGCTGAATAATATCAACGGACAGATTCAAATTCCAACTTTCACATACCACAGTCACTTGGAATCACCCTCGACACCAATCTCATCCTCAAGGAACACATGGCGAATAACAAAAAAGATGGCCTGATAACAGACCTCTCTACTAAAGGAAGTGCAACCATTTCTTCCAGAAAGCAATTTTAGAACATCTGTTCAGGTCTTGTACTTTTGCATCTGGATGGTGGCAACACCATGCTTCATGGCCTCCTAGATTGTGCACTGGCCCCCTTCTGGGCATTGTAGTTACTGCAGCATGTCTCATTCAGAGCCTCAAGAAATATGATCACATCACACCATTCCTGATGGAACGAAACTGGCTACCCTTGTTTTCCCGCACCATCTCCAAAACCATCATTATAAACAAAGCCATCACAACCGGCACCCCCGCGTATCTAACTGACAAGCTCACCATCTTCAGTGACTCTCAGCACACCTGCAGCCACAACACGAGAGTGGAGGCAAAGAAGTGCACAATACAAGGAAACAGGGTTTTCTCTCTATGCCCCAGTTTCTGAAACAACATCCCTGGTTCCTTGAGGGCCGCTGCAACCATGCTACAATTTAGGAAAGAGCTGAAGATGCACCTCAGTAAGAACACTACAGTACAATGCATTAACAGTCCACTTCTGCTGCCAGAACCCAGCTATCTTTACCATTACATGTTGAATGTATCTTTGCTTTTTACATTGTACTGTGCTCTGCGTCCTTTGGCTAGGTTTGTGCTACACAAGTACCGCATACATTCATACAAATGGACACAGAAGTTAAAAGAGATGCCCACTTAGAGGGAAATGGTAAAATGACCTGTGAAAGGGTAAATGGCACAAGAGAGGCCTACAAGAATGGTAAAAGCATTAGGGGTAAGAATATTCTGGCTTCACTGACCTTAGAGCAGCTCCTTTGACTGGAATCCGGAAGGTCCCACAGTGATTTCACACATTTCTGGTTTCTGGGCTACAAATACATATTGTGCTTTCAGAGACAATGGTTCCTGTGAACTGATATTATCTGTTTTGATATTAATACTTTGCGTAATAGCAATGTAAAGGGTTAATGGGTTGTCAGAAGGCAAAGAACCACCAATACCAATGATTGAATATATCACATTAGATTTTATAGTATAGAACGGAGGAAGCAGTATATACAATGTCAAGAAATAAACCAAAATTAAATAAACAATTGTGCGTAGTGTCCCAGTGAAAACAGGAACCTCAAATAACAGTGCTAAATTGTGACAGTATTTTTTACAAGGTTTCCATAATTCTTTAAAAGTCGACCATTGAGTATGTACAGAATATGCAGCAGCTATATACAATGATATGCGCTTGTTAATGGTTCGCTTTTGCTTTGTGTCGACGACGTTTCGACCCTCTGTGCGGTGTAGGGTCTCATCAGGACCTAGGGTTGTAGGGACATCTACGAAAAAAGGGGGGAAGTAGTATCAGCATAGGCCCAATTAACGGCACAAATGCGACTGAAGGGAGAAAGATCGTAGTGTAAATACCTGGTAGTTATGCGCAGCCACGTGAGGAGTGTGTGCCAACCGTGAGTGAAAGGAATAGAAAAAAGGTACTCACAATGGGACAAATGCGGGAACTGTGTTTCATGTCCTTCCACATCCAAAACCATAACATTTGAACATGCAAATGTCAAGCATACATTGGGATTCTTTTCCAATTGTAATACACGTAATGTTGTATATTGCATATGGTGCCCTTGTGGCCTCCCATATATCGGACAAACCCAGCAACCAGTGAAAGCTAGGATTGGACAACACAGGAGTTGGATACGCAGATCGGTAGCCAATGCCCCTCTGGTTTCCCATTTTGATGAGAAAAATCACACCGCAGATGACTTTAAATGGCAAGTAATTGATATTGCCAACATCCCTGAGAGGGGTGGAGACATCTCTCAAATCCTACAATGACTTGAATGTCGCTGGATAGAGAGAATTAACTCCATAGAGGAGGGCCTCAACTCTGTTGAAGAATGGTGAGGTTTTGTGGCTACATTGACACATTAATATATACCTAAGTACACCTGGACATCTACATAAAGGCAACCTCCTGCCTGTCCTCTAGATGGGTCTGACACCTGTAAACATGTAAACATATGACCAAGTCCGCTCTAGTATACCTCGTGGTCAACATATAACTAAGTTGTTACCATTGCTGGACCCCTGTAGGTTGTGTCACAGATACTGCTTGTTCGCATCATCTAATTATTTGTAAATGCCATACAATGTGCCAATACTTGTGTTTATACACACCAATGTTTCCTGGATGTAGTAAACATACTATTCCATGTTCATTACAGCTATACATGTTACACTCTACAGGAAAATCAATATGCTTTATCGCCGTTTTCCAAACTACAAACACGGTCATAGGTGATTGCCTCTCTAGCTGGGTAACACTGCTAAGTTCCAAAATAGACATGATATATGGTAGAATGTGAACAAATGACCAGTCGTGTTCATTAGATAATGGGGATAATGGACGCTGCTATTGATGTACCCATGTGGGCCAGACTATAATGCTGTGTATACACCTCTAGACTACCACATTGTCACAACATGTGGCCAAAACATTGCCCTTACATTCTACTATTGTAAGGTATGTGATTTCTGTGACATACGTACTAATTTCTGTTTTTATAGTTAATATGCGGTATCCGATTTGAGGAATTATATGTCTCACTGTTTTTCCATCAAACAAACCGGATCGCATTTTTATTGCCACTTACACCTGTTTCACTACCATACAATTGGGAACCTATGTTCACATGCGTCCCCTAAATATACATAAATATTACTGTGTTCAGTCCTTAATATCTTAAATACAATTAAACAACTGCTTTGCCAGAATATATTATATTATACACCCTGGACACGCAAGCCCGTCCTGTGCCACACTCTTCTCTTTCTTCTAATCTGATTCACTCTCTCTTTTCTCATCTCATTCTCAGGTCTTTCTTCTATTTTTTACCCCTAGTCACCGAAAACTGGATGGTACCACCTCGCGGCAATCGACAATGATGCCTGTGGTCCATTCCGGTTTTGGCGGGATCTCGCTCTATTTAGAGGTTTGTTAGAAAGCGCTCGGTGTCATTAGATCCTGGGCAAAGCTGACTCACGCGGCTTTGTGAAACCGCGCGTGGACCGTCCCGCGTTTTTGGAGGAACTCTCTGTTTTTTAAGGTAAAGCGACACCAAATCCCTGCCCGAACCGCTCCCACACACACTGAATATCCAGGGTCTCTGATAAATTACAGGACCCGTTTTTGTTAAATATTTAGAATGTTGGCGCACAACTGGTAATTAACCACGATTCCTGTTCCCTACAGGACTCGATATCAATAACACCGATGGCAGTACCCTGGCTAATTAATACCAATAGGTAAGGCATTATTTTCCCACCCTTCCTATTTCAGACATGCACTACTATTTACCCTGTAGGACGCATAATAATCATGCATCCTTGTCCTTCCCAGGGCACTGAAATAAAGAAGTATAATCTCTTCTATCTGAAGTAACAGGAGCTCCAAAGCCCGCTCACATTGCTATTCAGGTAATGATCAACCCTTCTAACCAATGCAGGGTAATTTCAATCTGACTGACTTGAGCTAATACGTTACTCCTTTCTCTTAGAGAGTTCCCCCGTCACACTATTAGCCATCTCACGCTATAGTGCATTATCCTTCAACTGTAACGCTGTGCTATCCTTGACGAGCAGCCCCTTCTTTCTTCTCACGATTGGGGTAAGCGCTCCTACTTGCCATCTGAGTGAACTTTTTAAATTGGACAACTCTAGGTTTCTAATCCAACCCTCTCTTTTCCTTCTCCCACAATTAGCACCCGGCTGGGTCCCATTGTGAGTACCTTTTTTCTATTCCTTTCACTCACGGTTGGCACACACTCCTCACGTGGCTGCGCATAACTACCAGGTATTTACACTACGATCTTTCTCCCTTCAGTCGCATTTGTGCCGTTAATTGGGCCTACGCTGATACTACTTCCCCCCTTTTTTTCGTAGATGTCCCTACAACCCTAGGTCCTGATGAGACCCTACACCGTACAGAAGGTCGAAATGTTGTCGACACAAAGCAAAAGCGAACCATTAACAAGCGCATATCATTGTATATAGCTGCTGCATATTCTGTACATACTCAATGGTCGACTTTTAAAGAATTATGGAAACCTTGTAAAAATACTGTCACAATTTAGCACTGTTATTTGAGGTTCCTGTTTTCACTGGGACACTACGCACAATTGTTTATTTAATTTTGGTTTATTTCTTGACATTGTATATACTGTTTCCTCCATTCTATACTATAAAATCTAATGTGATATATTCAATCATTGGTATTGGTGGTTCTTTGCCTTCTGACAACACATTAACCCTTTACATTGCTATTACGCAAAGTATTAATATCAAAACAGATAATATCAGTTCACAGGAACCATTGTCTCTGAAACCACTTTACCTACCCTGGTTCCTTAGTGAGTAGGGTTCCCCTGTTTCTGTCCTTGACAAATACATATTGAGCACAAAGAGCACCTTGCTAAATCAGGATTAACTGAAAACATATCTGGCCTATGAACTGCCCAGCAACTGTTTGACTCTACTTGGAGTGTGTGGTCTGCGACTTCTCGATCTACATCCCAAAGACCATTTGTTACTTCGATCACTGCCATATAGGAATCCCAAAAATATGCCCACAAATTTCCTCAACATTCTGGTCGGTTGGAGAGCTGGAAACTCACCTTGTCATTAGGCCTTCGTTAACAGCCCAGCCTACCAAGCTTACCAGACGTACTGGGCATTTCAGAGCCATTTCTTTGTACTTGTTTTGAACCTTGGAAAACATCTCTGCAGCACAATCTCATACAAAGAAGTGGTGTTCCCTTGAGAGTAGTACTAAGCATTGGACCAAAGAAAATGGCTGAATTTGCTACCTCTCCTTCAACGAAAGGGAGCTGGACTGCCCAGTGTCGGCAGAAGCTGTCCAGACCCAGACAGATAAAGGAGAGGCGAGCTGGCTAGATGACACTTGCAAGGATCAAGACAGTGATACCCTGCCCAGTGGCAACAAATATCTAAAGCCAGCAGCCGATATCAAATATGACAACCATGATCATCAATTGCATCATGAAAGTGGCAAAGATTTGCTGTAGACAGCAAAGGACCGTGTCTTCCAGTGAACTAGTATTGCCTGCTTTATCAGCTTACATGTACATCTACCCTTCTATCAGTTAATGTGCCCCTGGGTCTGTGGATCAGTTGTGGGCACGGAGTGTCACCTTGAGAAGTTTTACACAACTCGCTTAACTAAATAATGACCGCAGGCGCCTTCTTTGCCAGATTTGTATTGCCAATGGGGCAAAGACCTGCAGAGAGGCCTCGGCCCTATGTTTCTCCAAATCAACGACAATGAATCTAGCAAGAACGGGGAAATTTACGTATCTGATTAGGATCGCCTTAAAGGAGTCACAGGAATGCAACCTTGTTCCTGTAACGGACATGCCAAATGATGCCGAAGCAATCAGGGTGGCCCCCGACAGGCAGTAAGGGGTCCCACCCAGCTACTCAGAACTATCAAGTGCGAGCATTTTAACATTCTGTATCAATGGTTTTAAGTATAAAAGAAATATGAGTAATATTGGGGATTGCACTATGCACCCAAAGTGCTGTTGTTTTTACTGTAATGATTTTAATTAATCGATCAGTTAATAAACATTCAGCAGTTAACTTAGGGGGTGCCCACATCTCTTAATATGAGGTACAAAGGGACTCTAGGGTCTTCATCTTTCAATAAGGAGCAATCAATGTGCTAACCAAATTGTTCTGAAATCAGAACTAGCAGAGCCATTCTACTAGTTTTTCTAATTCCTGAGTTATCACGATTACATCTTGCTGTGTCCCCTCACCCTAAGCAAGGATGCTCCGCTCCTACTGTGTCCCACTTTTTATGGTGGGTACGCCAGGCCTTTTGGATACCCAGACACCGAAATCTTGACTGTAGCCAGTCATGTCAGAGAGAACAATGCCTAAAGTTCTTGAACGCCCTTGTGAGCCAACCCATGGCACAAGCCTGTTTCCCAGTACCCACTGGCACCCTGAACTTCTGTGACACTGGCTTGAGTCATAGTTGATCTCCTGAAAGATATAGAGTAACCTCCCACTATACTTAAAGATAAATTACCACCCCTGCGCACCTGACTTTCTATTGGCTATGTATGCTATTTAGTTTTGAGTATACCATGATAACCACCCTTTCAGTGATTATGGGATCACCAGTTCACTTTAGGATACTGGGTTTCTTGAGTTTTGCCACATTATTGGCTCCATTGCCAGTATATTTGGAGTAGTCAGTGGCAACTAGAAATTTCTAGTGCACTGTGGCACTGTAACTTCATTGGGCTGCATCTCAGAACAGCCAGAATCGCTCCTCCTGCTGGCACACCTCCAAATTGTCTTCCTTTGCTCTGGACAACTCGGCTACTCTTTCCCAGGGAGTCCTTGGTTTCCCTCCATCTGGGAGCTGTACGGTCTATGGATGAGCGCGTACAGCTGGACTGGTGGCCATTTTCTGCAGGTCTGACTCCCAGTCAGCATGTTACCTCAGGTCAATGCTTCATCCTGGTAACTTCCACACATTGTGCCAGCCTTAAAGTAAAGGTGCAAGAATCCTGACCTTGAGCGCACTTCCTTTTCAGTTGACCTGCAGAGCCTCCTTCTTGAATCTAGAGCGCTTGAAAGCATTGGCTGAAGAAGACCAGTTTATATGTCAGGGTCAGACAACTGGAAAGCGAATCAGCTTTCAATCAGAAATGGAGTATGCTTCAAATTTGAATGGTCAGCATGTTGGGCAGAAAGCTTTTCCTCAGGTGACATCACAGAGGGTGGAGGTAAAACCTTTAAAAACTGTGAGTGTATTCAGAGCCCAAAGCCATCTCTACCACCACTGGAGGAGAGGAAAGGGGATAAGCGCGCTAACGGCTTTCATTCCAGGGTTACATCCACCACGACTGACCCAGAGTTGGGGAACCATTTGTCAATGTATATAAGCCCTTTAGATGGGCACAGTCCTGTTGCTGGCATTCACACCTATTCATCAGGCATTGTGCCATACCACACTATGCTCACTACACTCTCAGTGGACGTTAGGCTTCATTTATTAGGAACTGAATGTGGAAGTTAGTAGACCTCTTCCCTCTAAGGACAGAGTTAAAAATGTGCCTCTAATATTCAATAGGGCTATCATCATTCAACAGACACTTCACAGCCGTGGCGGGGTAAGCTTTCCTCCACACCTATGTAGAGGAGAACACTATGGGGGAGATTTACTAAGATTTTGCACCATGTTTGCGTCACAAAAGTGTCGCAAATCGCTGCAAATTCTTTTTTTCCCAATTTACTTTCCAGCGCTAAACGTGTTTAGCACTGAAATAACGAAAAAGTAATGCGAACTATGCGCTGCTTTGCATTATTTTGAGCCATGGGTGCGTATCAAGGGTGGTGCAAGGGCGCTCTCATGCAACCACCCAAGGTTTCTCACGCTAAACCCAATTTACTAAATAAAGTAGATTGGGTTTAGCGTGAGAATACTGCGCCCTTTTCAAGTAGACGCAAGGAAGGAGAAATGCTTTCATTTCGCCTTCCTTTTCTGACTTTGCATGTGTGCTGCACTGTGCAGCACGCATACAAAGAGGGAAAAGGCTTAAATAGTATTTTGTACTGGAAGAGTTCCTTCCAGTACAAAACCTATGCTAGACTCACAGAGACACCCTTGCACCATGGTGTAAAGGTGTCTCTGTGGCGCATGGCAGCTGTCATCAGTGATGTCACTGACCATGTCATGAGTGATGTAATATGTGACATCATCAGCAGTGCATTGCGGGGGCGCGAGTTATAGTTAGCTGAACTAACTATAACGGGGAATTTCTATGGTTTTGTACGAGTGAAATGTCCAACTAACTATAACTGTCCCTAAAACCTATGGTTTTTCAGTGAATTTCAAAGGTTTTTAAATGCTAATTTCTAACTATAACGTGTCTGAAACCTATGGTTTTCAGTGAATTTCAAAGGTTTTTAAATGCTAATTTCTAACTATAACGTGCCTGAAACCTATGATTTTTAAGTGAATTTCAAAGGTTTTTTAAATGCTAGTTTCTAACTATGCCTACAGAGGTAGGACATGTGAAGAAAGAAGAAAAAACGCACAGAAAGAAGCAAAAGAAATGCAGAAAGAAGCAACAGAGGAGCAGAAAGAGGCCTTGTTGCAAAATCATCCTTTGCCCACAACTTTTCAGACGGGTACTGGTGGTAACTGACTCTGACTAACCAGAGTCAGTGCTATGCTAAAAGACACTTAGAATACAGTGAAAACACCTACATACACTAGGGAACACTATGCGTTGGGGTACCCCTGTGATTAGCATGACCTCCTCTGTAAGTCCCTGGTACATGATAGGGCAGGGGATTAAAACTACCTCTTAAAACGCGCTACAGGGTACGTTTGCACAGTGGTGAAGGGAGGGGGCCTGAGGTGACATGTGTGCAAGCGCGCCCCGTGGCGCGTTTTAAGATTGCGAGAATAAGTCCCTTGAATCCTGAGGGTCCCTGGGGCCCAACTAGCCCCCAGGTACCTACAGTTAGGACCACAGAGCTGAGTTGCAGAGAGGTGCTCCGAGGCCACGCACCTTTTTCACCTCTCTGCAACGCAACTCTGTTGTGCTTACTGAAGGTACCTGGTGGGCTAGTTGGCCCCCAGGGCCCCTCAGGATTCAAGGAATTAATTCCCCAACTTAAACGCACCACAGGGCGTGTTTGTGCACATGTCACCTGAGGCCCCGCCCCTCCCTTCACCACTGTGCAAACGCGCCTGTGGCGCTTTTAAGTTGGGGGATTAGGTCACCGTGAATCCTGAGGGTCCCTGGGGCCCAACTAGCCCACCAGGTACTTCCAGTAAGCACCACAGGCCTGCGTTGCAACGCCTGTAACAAATTGTGCAGTTGTGTTTAGGTAGTGAAGGGGTCGTGCTGGGGGTAGTGTTTTAGGGTTTAGGGTAGTACAGTGGTGTTTGTGTAGTGTAGGGGTCATGCTGGGGGTAGATTTAGGGTTTAGGGTAGTGCAGTGGTGTTTGGGTAGTGTAGGGAGTCGTGCTGGGGAAGTGTTTTAGGGTTTAGGGTAGTGCAGTGGTGTTTGGGTAGTGTAGGGGGTCGTGCTGGGGGTAGTGGTTTAGGGTTTAGGGTAGTGCAGTGGTGTTTGGATAGTGTAGGGGGTACTGCTGGGGGTAGTGTTTTAGGGTTTAGGGTAGTGCAATGGTGTTTGGGTAGTGTAGGGGGTACTGCTGGGGGTAGTGTTTTAGGGTTTAGGGTAGTGCAGTGGTGTTTGGGTAGTGTAGGGGGTACTGCTGGGGGTAGTGTTTTAGGGTTTAGGGTAGTGCAGTGGTGTTTGGGTAGTGTAGGGGTTCGTGCTGGGGTAGTTTTTAGGGTTTAGGGTAGTGCAGTGGTGTTTGTGTAGTGTAGGGGGTAGTGTTTTAGGGTTTAGAGTATTGCAGTGGTGTAGTGGGTCATGCTGGGGGTAGTGTTTTAGGGTTAAGGGTAGTGCAGTGGTGTTTGTGTAGTGTAGGTGGTCGTGTTTTAGGGTTTAGGGTAGTGCAGTGGTGTTTGGGTAGTGTAGGGAGTAGTGCGGGGGTAGTGTTTTAGGGTTTAGGGTAGTGCAGTGGTCTTTGGGTAGTGTGTGGGGTCTTGCGGGGGTAGTGTTTTAGGGTTTAGGGTAGTGCATTGGTGTTTGGGTAGTGTAGGGGTCATGCGGGGGTAGTGTTTTAGGGTTTAGGGCAGTGCAGTGGTGTTCGGGTAGTGTAGGGGGTCGTGCTGGGGGAATGCTTTAGGGTTTAGGGCAGTGCAGTGGTGTTCGGGTAGTGTAGGGGGTCGTGCTGGGGAAGTATTTTAGGGTTTAGGGTAGTGCAGTGGTGTTCGGGTAGTGTAGGGGGTCGTGCTGGGGGTAGTGTTTTAGTGTTTAGGGCAGTGCGGTGGTGTTCGGGCAGTGTAGGGGTCGTGCAGGGGTGGTGTTTCAGGGTTTAGGGCAGTGCAGTGGTGTTCGGGCAGTGTAGGGGGTCGTGCAGGGGTGGTGTTTCAGGGTTTAGGGCAGTGGTGTTCGGGCAGTGTAGGGGGTCATGCTGGGGGTGGTGTTTCAGGGTTTGGGGCAGTGCAGTGGTGCTCGGGCAGTAAAGGGGTCGTGCTGGGGGTGGTGTTTCAGGGTTTTGGGCAGTGCAGTGGTGTTCGGGCAGTGTAGGGTGGTGTTCGGGCAGTGTAGGGGGTCGTGCGGGTGGTGTTTCAGGGTTTAGGGCAGTGCAGTGGTGTTTGGGTAGTGTAGGGGGTCGTGCTGGGGGGAGTGCTTTAGGGTTTAGGGCAGTGCAGTGGTGTTCGGGTAGTGTAGGGGGTCGTGCTGGGGGAGTGTTTGAGGGTTTAGGGCAGTGCAGTGGTGTTCGGGTAGTGTAGGGGGTCGTGCTGGGGGAGTATTTTAGGGTTTAGGGTAGTGCAGTGGTGTTCGGGTAGTGTAGGGGGTCGTGCTGGGGGTAGTGTTTTAGGGTTTAGGGCAGTGCAGTGGTGTTCGGCAGTGTAGGGGGTCGTGCAGGGGGTGGTGTTTCAGGGTTTAGGGCAGTGGTGTTCGGGCAGTGTAGGGGGTCATGCTGGGGGTGGTGTTTCAGGGTTTGGGGCAGTGCAGTGGTGTTCGGGCAGTAAAGGGGGTCGTGCTGGGGGTGGTGTTTCAGGGTTTTGGGCAGTGCAGTGGTGTTCGGGCACTGTAGGGGTCGTGCGGGGTGGTGTTTCAGGGTTTAGGGCAGTGCAGTGGTGTTCGGGCAGTGTAGGGGGTCGTGCAGGGTTGTGGTGTTTCAGGGTTTAGGGCAGTGCAGTGGTGTTCGGGCAGTGTAGGGGGTCATGCTGGGGGTGGTGTTTCAGGGTTTAGGGCAGTGCAGTGGTGTTTGGGCAGTGTAGGGGGTGGTGCAGGGGTGGTGTTTCAGGGTGTAGGGCAGTGCAGTGGTGTTCGGGCAGTGTAGGGGTGGTGCAGGGGTGGTGTTTCAGGGTTTAGGGCAGTGCAGTGGTGTTCGGGCAGTGTAGGGGGTCGTGCAGGGGGTGGTGTTTCAGGGTTTAGGGCAGTGCAGTGGTGTTCGGGCAGTGTAGGGGTCGTGCTGGGGCTGGTGTTTCAGGGTTTAGGGCAGTGCAGTGGTGTTCGGGCAGTGTAGGGGGTCATGCTGGGGCTGGTGTTTCAGGGTTTAGGGCAGTGCAGTGGTGTTCGGGCAGTGTAGGAGTTCTTGCTGGGGCTGGTGTTTCAGGGTTTAGGGCAGTGCAGTGGTGTTCGGGCAGTGTAGGGGGTCGTGCTGGGCGTGGTGTTTCAGGGTTTAGGGCAGTGCAGTGGTGTTCGGGCAGTGTAGGGGGTCGTGCTGGGGCTAGTGTTTCAGGGTTTAGGGCAGAGCAATGGTGTTCAGGCAGTGTAGGGGGTTGTGCTGGAGGTGGTGTTGCAGGGTTTAGGGCAGTGCAGTGGTGTTCGGGCAGTGTAGGGGGTCTTGCTGGGGTGGTGTTTCAGGGTTTAGGGCAGTGGTGTTCAGGCAGTGTAGGGGGTATTGCTGGGGGTGATGTTTCAGGGTTTAGGGCAGTGCAGTGGTGTTTGGGCAGTGTAGGGGGTCGTGCTGGGGCTGGTGTTTCAGGGTTTAGGGCAGTGCAGTGGTGTTCGGGCAGTGTAGGGGCTCGTGCTGGGGGTGGTGTTTCAGGGTTTAGGGCAGTGCAGTGGTGTTCCGGCAGTGTAGGGGGTCGTGCAGGGGGTGGTGTTTCAGGGTTTAGGGCAGTGCAGTGGTGTTCGGGCAGTGTAGGGGTTGTGCTGGGGGTGGTGTTTCAGGGTTTAGGGCAGTGCAGTGGTGTTCGGGCAGTGTAGGGGTGTCGTGCTGGGGGTGGTGTTTCAGGGTTTAGGGCAGTGCAGTGGTGTTCGGGCAGTGTAGGGGGTCGTACAGGGGTGGTGTTTCAGGGTTTAGGGCAGTGCAGTGGTGTTTGGGCAGTGTAGGGGTCGTGCAGTGGGTGGTGTTTCAGGGTTTAGGGCAGTGCAGTGGTGTTCGGCCAGTGTAGGTGGTCTTGCTGGGGGTCGTGTTTCAGGGTTTAGTGCAGTGGTGTTCGGGCAGTGTAGGGGGGTCTTGCTGGGGGTGGTGTTTCAGGGTTTAGGGCAGTGCAGTGGTTTTCGGGCAGTGTAGGGGGTCTTGCTGGGGCTGGTGTTTCAGGGTTTAGGGCAGTGCAGTGGTGTTTGGGCAGTGTAGGGGGTCTTGCTGGGGCTGGTGTTTCAGGGTTTAGGGTAGTGCAGTGGTGTTCGGGCAGTGTAGGGGGTCGTGCTGGGGCTGGTGTTTGAGGGTTTAGGGCAGTGCAGTGGTGTTCCGGCAGTGTAGGGGGTCGTGCTGGTGTTTCAGGGTTTAGGGTAGTGCAGTGGTTTTCGGGCAGTGTAGGCGGTCGTGCTGGGGCTGGTGTTTCAGGGTTTAGGGCAGTGCAGTGGTGTTCGGGCAGTGTTCGGGGTTGTGCTGGGGCTGGTGTTTCAGGGTTTAGGGCAGTGCAGTGGTGCTCGGGCAGTGTAGGGGGTCGTGCTGGGGGTGGTGTTTCAGGGTTTAGGGCAGTGCAGTGGTGTTCGGGCAGTGTAGGGGGTCGTGCTGGGGCTGGTGTTTCAGGGTTTAGGGCAGTGCAGTGGTGTTCGGGCAGTGTAGGGGGTCGTGCTGGGGCTGGTGTTTCAGGGTTTGGGGAGAGCAGTGGTGTTCGGGCAGTGTAGAGGGTCGTGCTGGGGTGGCGTTTCAGGGTTTAGGGCAGTGCAGTGGTGTTCGGGCAGTGTAGGGGGTCTTGCTGGGGGTGGTGTTTCAGGGTTTAGGGCAGTGGTGTTCGGGCAGTGTAGGGGGTCTTGCTGGGGGTGATGTTTCAGGGTTTAGGGCAGTGCAGTGGTCTTCGGGCAGTGTAGGGGGTCTTGCTGGGGGTAGTGTTTCAGGGTTTAGGACAGTGCAGTGGTGTTCGGTGCAGTGTAGGGGGTCGTGCTGGGGGTGGTGTTTCAGGGTTTAGGGCAGTGCAGTAGTGTTCGGGCAGTGTAGGGGGTCGTGCAGGGGTGGTGTTTTAGGGTTTAGGGCAGTGCAGTGGTGTTCGGGCAGTGTAGGGGGTCGTGCTGGGGGTGGTGTTTCAGGGTTTAGGGCAGTGCAGTGGTGTTCGGGCAGTGTAGGGGGTCGTGCAGGGGGAGGTGTTTCAGGGTTTAGGGCAGTGTAGTGGTGTTCGGGCAGTGTAGGGGGTCGTGCTGGGGCTGGTGTTTTAGGGTTTAGGGCAGTGCAGTGGTGTTTGGGCAGTGTAGGGGGTCTTGCTGGGGATGGTGTTTCAGGGTTTAGGGGCAGTGGTGTTCGGGCAGTGTAGGGGGTCTTGCTGGGGGTGATGTTTCAGGGTTTAGGGCAGTGCAGTGGTGTTCGGGCAGTGTAGGGGGGCTTGCTGGGGGTAGTGTTTCAGGGTTTAGGACAGTGAAGTGGTGTTCGTGCAGTGTAGGGGGTCGTGCTGGGGATGGTGTTTCAGGGTTTAGGGCAGTGCAGTAGTGTTCGGGCAGTGTAGGGGGTCAGGCAGGGGGTGGTGTTTCAGCGTTTAGGGCAGTGCAGTGGTGTTCGGGCAGTGTAGGGGGTCGTGCTGGGGTGGTGTTTCATGGTTTAGGGCAGTGCAGTGGTGTTCGGGCAGTGTAGGGGGTCTTGCTGGGGCTGGTGTTTCAGGGTTTAGGGTAGTGCAGTGGTGTTCGGGCAGTGTAGGGGGTCGTGCTGGGGCTGGTGTTTGAGGGTTTAGGGCAGTGCAGTGGTGTTCCGGCAGTGTAGGTGGTCGTGCTGGGGCTGGTGTTTCAGGGTTTAGGGCAGTGCAGTGGTTTTCGCGCAGTGTAGGTGGTCGTGCTGGGGCTGGAGTTTCAGGGTTTAGGGCAGTGCAGTGGTGTTCGGGCAGTGTACGGGGCTGTGCTGGGGCTGGTGTTTCAGGGTTTAGGGCAGTACAGTGGTGCTGAGGCAGTGTAGGGGGTCGTGCTGGTGTTTCAGGGTTTAGGGTAGTGCAGTGGTGTTCGGCCAGTGTAGGAGGTCTTGCTGGGGGTGGTGTTTCAGGGTTTAGTGCAGTGGTGTTCGGGCAGTGTAGGGGGTCTTGCTGGGGGTGGTGTTTCAGGGTTTAGGGCAGTGCAGTGGTTTTCGGGCAGTGTAGGGGTCTTGCTGGGGCTGGTGTTTCAGGGTTTAGGGCAGTGCAGTGGTGTTTGGGCAGTGTAGGGGGTCTTGCTGGGGCTGGTGTTTCAGGGTTTAGGGTAGTGCAGTGGTGTTCGGGCAGTGTAGGGGGTCGTGCTGGGGCTGGTGTTTGAGGGTTTAGGGCAGTGCAGTGGTGTTCCGGCAGTGTAGGGGGTCGTGCTGGTGTTTCAGGGTTTAGGGTAGTGCAGTGGTGTTCGGGCAGTGTAGGCGGTCGTGCTGGGGCTGGTGTTTCAGGGTTTAGGGCAGTGCAGTGGTGTTCGGGCAGTGTACGGGGTTGTGCTGGGGCTGGTGTTTCAGGGTTTAGGGCAGTGCAGTGGTGCTCGGGCAGTGTAGGGGGTCGTGCTGGGGGTGGTGTTTCAGGGTTTAGGGCAGTGCAGTGGTGCTCGGGCAGTGTAGGGGTCGTGCTGGGGCTGGTGTTTCAGGGTTTAGGGCAGTGCAGTGGGGTTCGGGCAGTGTAGGGGGTTGTGCTGGGGCTGGTGTTTCAGGGTTTTGGGCAGAGCAGTGGTGTTCGGGCAGTGTAGAGGGTCGTGCTGGGGGTGGCGTTTCAGGGTTTAGGGCAGTGCAGTGGTGTTCGGGCAGTGTAGGGGTCTTGCTGGGGGTGGTGTTTCAGGGTTTAGGAGCAGTGGTGTTCGGGCAGTGTAGGGGGTCTTGCTGGGGGTGATGTTTCAGGGTTTAGGGCAGTGCAGAGGTCTTCGGGCAGTGTAGGGGGTCTTGCTGGGGGTAGTGTTTCAGGGTTTAGGACAGTGCAGTGGTGTTCCTGCAGTGTAGGGGGTCGTGCTGGGGGTGGTGTTTCAGGGTTTAGGGCAGTGCAGTAGTGTTCGGGCAGTGTAGGGGGTCGTGCAGGGGTGGTGTTTCAGGGTTTTGGGCAGTGCAGTGGTGTTCGGGCAGTGTAGGGGGTCGTGCTGGGGGTGGTGTTTCAGGGTTTAGGGCAGTGCAGTGGTGTTCGGGCAGTGTAGGGGGTTGTGCAGGGGAGGTGTTTCAGGGTTTAGGGCAGTGTAGTGGTGTTCGGGCAGTGTAGGGGGTCGTGCTGGGGCTGGTGTTTTAGGGTTTAGGGCAGTGCAGTGGTGTTTGGGCAGTGTAGGGGGTCTTGCTGGGGATGGTGTTTCAGGGTTTAGGGCAGGCAGTGGTGTTCGGGCAGTGTAGGGGGTCTTGCTGGGGGTGATGTTTCAGGGTTTAGGGCAGTGCAGTGGTGTTCGGGCAGTGTAGGGGGGCTTGCTGGGGGTAGTGTTTCAGGGTTTAGGACAGTGCAGTGGTGTTCATGCAGTGTAGGGGGTCGTGCTGGGGATGGTGTTTCAGGGTTTAGGGCAGTGCAGTAGTGTTCGGGCAGTGTAGGGGGTCATGCAGGGGTGGTGTTTCAGCGTTTAGGGCAGTGCAGTGGTGTTCGGGCAGTGTAGGGGGTCGTGCTGGGGTGGTGTTTCAGGGTTTTGGCAGTGCAGTGGTGTTCGGGCAGTGTAGTGGGTCTTGCTGGGGCTGGTGTTTCAGGGTTTAGGGTAGTGCAGTGGTGTTCGGGCAGTGTAGGGGGTCGTGCTGGGGCTGGTGTTTGAGGGTTTAGGGCAGTGCAGTGGTGTTCCGGCAGTGTAGGTGGTCGTGCTGGGGCTGGTGTTTCAGGGTTTAGGGCAGTGCAGTGGTTTTCGGGCAGTGTAGGCGGTCGTGCTGGGGCTGGAGTTTCAGGGTTTAGGGCAGTGCAGTGGTGTTCGGGCAGTGTACGGGGCTGTGCTGGGGCTGGTGTTTCAGGGTTTAGGGCAGTACAGTGGTGCTGAGGCAGTGTAGGGGGTCATGCTGGGGGTGGTGTTTCAGGGTTTAGGGCAGTGCAGTGGTGTTCGGGCAGTGTAGGGGGTCATGCTGGGGCTGGTTTTTCAGCGTTTTGGGCAGAGCAGTGGTGTTCGGGCAGTGTAGGGGGTCGTGCTGGGGGTGGCGTTTCAGGGTTTAGGGCAGTGCAGTGGTGTTCGGGCAGTGTAGGGGGTCTTGCTGGGGGTGGTGTTTCAGGGTTTAGGGCAGTGGTGTTCGGGCAGTGTAGGGGGTCTGCATGGGGGTGATGTTTCAGGGTTTAGGGCAGTGCAGTGGTCTTCGGGCAGTGTAGGGGGTCTTGCTGGGGGTAGTGTTTCAGGGTTTAGGGCAGTGCAGTGGTGTTCGTGCAGTGTAGGGGGTCGTGCTGGAGGTGGTGTTTCAGGGTTTAGGGCAGTGCAGTAGTGTTCGGGCAGTGTAGGGGGTTGTGCAGGGGGTGGTGTTTCAGGGTTTAGGGCAGTGCAGTGGTGTTCGGGCAGTGTAGGGGGTCGTGCTGGGGGTGGTGTTTCAGGGTTTAGGGCAGTGCAGTGGGGTTCGGGGTGGTGTTTCAGGGTTTAGGGCAGTGTAGTGGTGTTCGGGCAGTGTAGGGGGTCGAGCTGGGGCTGGTGTTTCAGGGTTTAGGGCAGTGCAGTGGTGTTCGGGCAGTGTAGGGGGTCTTGCTGGGGATGGTGTTTCAGGGTTTAGGGCAGTGGTGTTCGGGCAGGGTAGGGGGTCTTGCTGGGGGTGATGTTTAAGGGTTTAGGGCAGTGCAGTGGTGTTTGGGCAGTGTAGGGGGTCTTGCTGGGGCTGGTGTTTCAGGGTTTAGGGTAGTGCAGTGGTGTTCGGGCAGTGTAGGGGGTCGTGCTGGGGCTGGTGTTTGAGGGTTTAGGGCAGTGCAGTGGTATTCCGGCAGTGTAGGGGGTCGTGCTGGTGTTTCAGGGTTTAGGGTAGTGCAGTGGTGTTCGGGCAGTGTAGGCGGGTCGTGCTGGGGCTGGTGTTTCAGGGTTTAGGGCAGTGCAGTGGTGTTCGGGCAGTGTACGGGGTTGTGCTGGGGCTGGTGTTTCAGGGTTTAGGGCAGTGCAGTGGTGCTCGGGCAGTGTAGGGGGTCGTGCTGGGGGTGGTGTTTCAGGGTTTAGGGCAGTGCAGTGGTGTTCGGGCAGTGTAGGGGGTCGTGCTGGGGCTGGTGTTTCAGGGTTTAGGGCAGTGCAGTGGTGTTCGGGCAGTGTAGGGGGTCGTGCTGGGGCTGGTGTTTCAGGGTTTTGGGCAGAGCAGTGGTGTTCGGGCAGTGTAGGGGGTCGTGCTGGGGGTGGCGTTTCAGGGTTTAGGGCAGTGCAGTGGTGTTCGGGCAGTGTAGGGGGTCTTGCTGGGGGTGGTGTTTCAGGGTTTAGGAGGCAGTGGTGTTCGGGCAGTGTAGGGGGTCTTGCTGGGGGTGATGTTTCAGGGTTTAGGGCAGTGCAGTGGTCTTCGGGCAGTGTAGGGGGTCTTGCTGGGGGTAGTGTTTCAGGGTTTAGGGCAGTGCAGTGGTGTTCGGGCAGTGTAGGGGGTCGTGCTGGGGGTGGTGTTTCAGGGTTTAGGGCAGTGCAGTAGTGTTTGGGCAGTGTAGGGGGTCGTGCAGGGGTGGTGTTTCAGGGTTTAGGGCAGTGCAGTGGTGTTCGGGCAGTGTAGGGGGTCGTGCTGGGGGTGGTGTTTCAGGGTTTAGGGCAGTGCAGTAGTGTTCGGGCAGTGTAGGGGTCGTGCAGGGGAGGTGTTTCAGGGTTTAGGGCAGTGTAGTGGTGTTCGGGCAGTGTAGGGGGTCATGCTGGGGCTGGTCTTTCAGGGTTTAGGGCAGTGCAGTGGTGTTTGGGCAGTGTAGGGGGTCTTGCTGGGGATGGTGTTTCAGGGTTTAGGAGGCAGTGGTGTTCGGGCAGTGTAGGGGGTCTTGCTGTGGGTGATGTTTCAGGGTTTAGGGCAGTGCAGTGGTGTTCGGGCAGTGTAGGGGTCTTGCTGGGGGTAGTGTTTCAGGGTATAGGGCAGTGCAGTGGTGTTCGTGCAGTGTAGGGGATCGTTCTGGGGATGGTGTTTCAGGGTTCAGGGCAGTGCAGTAGTGTTCGGGCAGTGTAGGGGGTCATGCAGGGGGTGGTGTTTCAGCGTTTAGGGCAGTGCAGTGGTGTTCGGGCAGTGTAGGGGGTCGTGCTGGGGTGGTGTTTCAGGGTTTAGGACAGTGCAGTGGTGTTCGGGCAGTGTAGGGGGTCTTGCTGGGGCTGGTGTTTCAGGGTTTAGGGTAGTGCAGTGGTGTTCGGGCAGTGTAGGGGGTCGTGCTGGGGCTGGTGTTTGAGGGTTTAGGGCAGTGCAGTGGTGTTCCGGCAGTGTAGGTGGTCGTGCTGGGGCTGGTGTTTCAGGGTTTAGGGCAGTGCAGTGGTTTTCGGGCAGTGTAGGCGGTCGTGCTGGGGCTGGAGTTTCAGGGTTTAGGGCAGTGCAGTGGTGTTTGGGCAGTGTACGGGGTTGTGCTGGGGCTGGTGTTTCAGGGTTTAGGGCAGTGCAGTGGTGCTCGGGCAGTGTAGGGGGTCGTGCTGGGGGTGGTGTTTCAGGGTTTAGGGCAGTGCAGTGGTGTTTGGGCAGTGTAGGGGGTCATGCAGGGGCTGGTGTTTCAGGGTTTAGGGCAGTGCAGTGGTGTTCGGGCAGTGTAGGGGGTCGTGCTGGGGCTGGTGTTTCAGGGTTTTGGGCAGAGCAGTGGTGTTCGGGCAGTGTAGGGGGTCGTGCTGGGGGTGGCGTTTCAGGGTTTAGGGCAGTGCAGTGGTGTTCGGGCAGTGTAGGGGGTCTTGCTGGGGGTGGTGTTTCAGGGTTTAGGGCAGTGGTGTTCGGGCAGTGTAGGGGGTCTGCATGGGGGTGATGTTTCAGGGTTTAGGGCAGTGCAGTGGTCTTCGGGCAGTGTAGGGGGTCTTGCTGGGGGTAGTGTTTCAGGGTTTAGGGCAGTGCAGTGGTGTTCGTGCAGTGTAGGGGGTCGTGCTGGGGGTGGTGTTTCAGGGTTTAGGGCAGTGCAGTAGTGTTCGGGCAGTGTAGGTGGTTGTGCAGGGGTGGTGTTTCAGGGTTTAGGGCAGTGCAGTGGTGTTCGGGCAGTGTAGGGGGTCGTGCTGGGGGTGGTGTTTCAGGGTTTAGGGCAGTGCAGTGGCGTTCGGGCAGTGTAGGGGTCGTGCAGGGGTGGTGTTTCAGGGTTTAGGGCAGTGTAGTGGTGTTCGGGCAGTGTAGGGGGTTGTGCTGGGGCTGGTGTTTCAGTGTTTAGGGCAGTGCAGTGGTGTTCGGGCAGTGTAGGGGGTCTTGCTGGGGATGGTGTTTCAGGGTTTAGGGCAGTGGTGTTCGGGCAGGGTAGGGGGTCTTGCTGGGGGTGATGTTTAAGGGTTTAGGGCAGTGCAGTGGTGTTCGGGCAGTGTAGGGGGTCTTGCTGGGGGTAGTGTTTCAGGGTTTAGGGCAGTGCAGTGGTGTTCGTGCAGTGTAGGGGTCATGCTGGGGATGGTGTTTCAGGGTTTAGGGCAGTGCAGTAGTGTTCGGGCAGTGTAGGGGGTCATGCAGGGGGTGGTGTTTCAGCGTTTAGGGCAGTGCAGTGGTGTTCGGGCAGTGTAGGGGGTCGTGCTGGGGGTGGTGTTTCAGGGTTTTGGGCAGTGCAGTGGTGTTTGGGCAGTGTAGGGGGTCGTGCACGGGGTGGTGTTTCAGGGTTTAGGGCAGTGCAGTGGTGTTCGGGCAGTGTAGGGGGTCGTGCTGGGGCTGGTGTTTCAGGGTTTAGGGCAGTGCAGTGGTGTTCGGGCAGTGTAGGGTGTCATGCTGGGGCTGGTGTTTCACGGTTTAGGGCAGTGCAGTGGTGTTCGGGCAGTGTAGGGGTTCGTGCTGGGGGTGGTGTTTCAGGGTTTAGGGCAGTGCAGTGGTGTTCGGGCAGTGTAGGGTGTTGTGCTGGGTGTGGTGTTTCAGGGTTGAGGGCAGTGGTGTTCGGGCAGTGTAGGGGGTCTTGCTGGCGGTGATGTTTCAGGGTTTAGGGCAGTGCAGTGGTGTTCGGGCAGTGTAGGGGGTCTTGCTGGGGGTAGTGTTTCAGGGTTTAGGGCAGTGCAGTGGTGTTCGGGCAGTGTAGGGGGTCGTGCTGAGGGTGGTGTTTCAGGGTTTAGGGCAGTGCAGTGGTGTTCGGGCAGTGTAGGGGGTCATGATAGGGGTGGTGTTTCAGGGTTTAGGGCAGTGCAGTGGTGTTCGGGCAGTGTAGGGGGTCATGAAGGGGGTGGTGTTTCAGGGTTTAGGGCAGTGCAGTGGTGTTCGGGCAGTGTAGGGGGTCGTGCTGGGGGTGGTATTTCAGGGTTTAGGGCAGTGCAGTGGTGTTCGGGCAGTGTAGGGGGTCATGCAGGGGCTGGTGATTCAGGGTTTAGGGCAGTGCAGTGGTGTTCGGGCAGTGTAGGGGGTCATGCTGGGGTAGTGTTTTAGGGTTTAGGGTAGTGCAGTGGTGCTTGTGTAGTGTAGGGGGTCGTGCTGGGGGTAGTGTTTTAGGGTTTAGGGTAGTGCAGTGGTGTTTGTGTAGTGTAGGGGGTCATGTTTTAGGGTAGTGCAGTGGTGTTTGGGTAGTGTAGGGGGTCGTGCTGGGGGTAGTGTTTTAGGATTTAGGTTAGTGCAGTGGTGTTTGGGTAGTGTAGGGGGTCGTGCTGGGGGTAGTGTTTTAGGGTTTAGGGTAGTGCAGTGGTGTTTGTGTAGTGTAGGGGGTCGTGCTGGGGATAGTGTTTTAGGATTTAGGTTAGTGCAGTGGTGTTTGGGTAGTGTAGGGGGTAGTGTTTTAGAGTTTAGGGTAGTGCAGTGGTGTTTGTGTAGTGTAGGGGTTCGTGCTGGGGGTAGTGTTTTAGCGTTTAGGGTAGTGCAGTGGTGCTTGTGTAGTGTAGGGGGTCGTGCTGGGGGTAGTGTTTTAGGGTTTAGGGTAGTGCAGTGGTGTTTGTGTAGTGTAGGGGGTCATGTGTTAGGGTAGTGCAGTGGTGTTTGGGTAGTGTAGGGGGTCGTGCTGGGGGTAGTGTTTTAGGATTTAGGTTAGTGCAGTGGTGTTTGGGTAGTGTAGGGGGTCGTGCTGGGGGTAGTGTTTTAGGGTTTAGGGTAGTGCAGTGGTGTTTGTGTAGTGTAGGGGGTCGTGCTGGGGGTAGTGTTTTAGGATTTAGGTTAGTGCAGTGGTGTTTGGGTAGTGTAGGGGGTAGTGTTTTAGGGTTTAGGGTAGTGCAGTGGTGTTTGTGTAGTGTAGGGGCTCGTGCTGGGGGTAGTGTTTTAGGGTTTAGGGTAGTGCAGTGGTGCTTGTGTAGTGTAGGGGGTCGTGCTGGTAGTAGTGTTTTAGGGTTTAGGGTAGTGCAGTGGTGTTTGTGTAGTGTAGGGGGTCATGTTTTTAGGGTAGTGCAGTGGTATTTGGGTAGTGTAGGGGGTCGTGCTGGGGGTAGTGTTTTAGGATTTAGGTTAGTGCAGTGGTGTTTGGGTAGTGTAGGGGTCGTGCTGGGGGTAGTGTTTTAGGGTTTAGGGTAGTGCAGTGGTGTTTTTGTAGTGTAGGGGGTCATGTTTTAAGATCAACGCTCCAATACCTGACCAGTCTGCACTACATAAAACTGCAAAAAATCTAAAAATAAAAAGTGTTTTGCACACTTTTGTCATTGGGCTATATGTGGGCTACATCTGGGTAATATTTGTGCTACATTTGGGCTCTTTTTTCTCTGGTGGCCATCTTGGAAGACTTCTTTGTTATGAAGTTTCCGAATTTCCTCATTTACTGCAGTCTCCTCAGTAGGAAATGCTTTCAGTTTTTTACTTTGATTCCATCAAGAAGGCATTCAGATGTGTCTCACATTTGCCATAAATTCAGAATGTTAGCACTCTAGTTGCTCATTAGATCACTGTAGTAAAGCTACTGCTCACCAGGGAGTTAACTGGAAGTCTGCTGCTGGTATTGAAAGTGATTGTTTCAGTCTGCATGTCAGACTTTTCTAATGAAATAGAAGAGGATTTGAGATCTCACTTAAAACATGCCCTAATTTTTCTTTCTGCAGCACTAACCATAATTTCTATTTCAAAAAGAACCCCCTCATTTTGTTCCTTTTTAAATTAAATGTTTTAAGTGTTACCGGTTTATTCCAATCAAGATGGCTTCAGGTGTGCCATACTTTTGTCATAAGTAAGGCTGTTAGCGCTCTAGTTGTTCTTTAGAACACTCTGGGAAGCTGCAGTAGAACACAAAGGCATCAACTGGCAGGCTGCTCCTGTTGAAATATAACAGGAAGATATTTGAGATCAAACTTGAAACATGTCCTAATTTTTCTTTCTACAGCACTAATCATAATTTCTATGACAAAATGAACACCATCATTTTGTTCCTTTTTAAATTAAATGTTTTAAGTGTTACCAGTTTATTCCAATCAAGATGGCTTCAGGTGTGCCATACTTTTGTCATAAGTAAGGCTGTTAGCACTCTAGTTGTTCTTTAGAAAACTCTGGGAAGCTGCAGTAGAACACAAAGGAATCAACTGACAGTCTCTGCCCTTGTTGGATGTACATGTTTTACTGAGAATGTCAGACTTCATTCTCACATGACTGAGAAAGATAATGTGAATTTACCGAAAATATGCTCTCATTTTAGCTTCTGGAGCACCTTCCAAAACTCTATGGGACAAGCATGTGAAAATAGTTTTCTCTCAAACATGATTCATGATATCCCAGCAGAAGGTTTTTCACAGGGTAAAATCACCTTAGAACACACCACAATTCCTGAAATTAGTATGGTACCATCAACAAATGAATTCTAATGTAACTAAAGTCTGTTATCACCCTTTATAGTTCTCCTTTTGGTAACCCTCAAAATCTTTGATTCACTACAATGCATTTCAATGGGGTACTATCATGTATATTGGTCCCAAGATGGCTGCCAGCTATTCCAGGATGAAGTGCTGACAGCCAATCAGATCTCACAATGACATGTGTGGTTAGGCTCCGCCCAGATATATATGTGATTTTACTTTTGATTTTCTCAGGAACTACTGAACGGATTTACACCATTTAACCAAAGGCACGACTCTGAACCAAGGGCCACCTTTTTGCCAAATTTGGTGTAATTCCGTTCAGCAGTTCGGGCTGTAGCTGCGACTAAAGGTTCCTATGGAAAATTGCATGGGGAAAACACGTTTTGGGACCCCCCTTTTTTCTCGGCCCCCGCTTGCCGAATCACCCCGAAACTTTCAGGATAGGAGCAGACCGGAGCGCCCCACGAGTTTTGCAAATTTCGCAAAGATTCGTCAACCGGCGCCAAAGTTATTGGAAATAGAATGTTGTGAATTTCTTATGGAAAATAGTTCCTAACTATAACTATCTACTGGCGACCGCCAGTAGATAATATATATATATATATATATATATATATATATATATATATATTATCTACTGGCGGTCGCCAGTAGATAGATTATAGTTACAACCTATTATCCATAGGAAATCCAGCGACATTCTATTTGAAATAACTCTCTTGCCGGTTGACGTATCTTCGCAAAATTTTCAAACTTTGTGGGCGCTCCGGTCCGCTCCTACCTGAAAGTCTCGGGGGGATTCGTCAAGCGGGGGCCGAGAAAAAGGGGGTCCCAAAGCGTGTTTTCCCATGCAATTTTCCATAGGAAACTTTAGACACGGCTACAGCCCGAACTGCTGAGCAGAATTACACCAAATTTGGCAAAGAGGTAGTTCTTGGTTCAGAAAGAACCCTTTTTGTTAAATGGTGTAAATCCGTTCAGTAGTTGCTGAGAAAATCAAAAGTAAAAGATAGATATATCTAGGGCCGCGGATCCTCCCGAGCACGAGCTTTATGTTAATTGGCTGTCAACACTCCAAATCAGGAAGTGTTGGCAGCCATTTTATCCCTCGGTAGAACCGAGGGACAGAAACAAGTGCGCAAAGCGCACAAAGGGGGCAGGGTAGAAACACCCTGACCCCTAGGTCTGCTCAGGGGTCCCACAAGGACCCCTGGACAAAAAAATGTTTTTTTAAAAAAATCGGCAGGACGCGCTCAGGGAGCGTGAATCCTGCCGAAAAAAAAATCGAAGCGCGGTCTCCCGCGCTTCGATGTTAGTGGCCCCCGGGTGGGCCAAGTCCCGGGGAGCATGCTGGGGGGGGTTAATTTTATGTGTGGGGGCCTCTAAGGGCCCCCTAAGCCCGAGGACCACCACCCCCGGGGCTTTATGTATAATGGTGCGGGAGGGCTCTGAGCCCTCCCGCAGCCCGGAGACCACCACCTCCCCGGGGCTTCTTTTTTTAAATTAAAAACATGTGTGGGGGGCTCCAGCCCCCACACACCCGAGACCACCACCTCCCCGGGGCACTAAGAAAAATTAAAATGGGGGTCCGTTTTGGACCCCCAAGCCCGAGGGACCACCACCTCCCCGGGGCTTTCAAAATGTAGGGAGGGGGCCGCGCGGCCCCACTCCTGGAGCCTGTGGTGGCCCTGGGGACCGCCACCCCCAGGAGCCGGCTCCTGCAGTGTCCCGGGGTGCCTACCCCGGGACACTGCTGTTTGCAATGACAGGACGGGAGCCTCGCGGCTCCCGTCCTGTCATTGCAAACTTGCTGGATATTGGAAGAGAGAGCAGGAAACCTGCTCTCTCTTCCAATATCCAAAGCCGACTGCTTTCCACATGGGGAGCTGCATCTTAGCAGCTCCCCATGTGTAAAGCATGTGCCGGCTCCCGTAGGACACGGGGAGCCGGCGGGACTGTGGGGGCTTAGGGACCCCCACAGTCCCCAACGAGAGGCCAGGCCCCGGGGGATGGGGTCCCCGGGGCCATAAGTGGCCACGGAGGGGGGCCACGCAGCCCCCCTCCCCAAAGTAAAAAAATGGAAAAAAAAAATAAAAAAAGTGCAAGGCCGGCCCGGGGGATGGGGTCCCCGGGGCCTTAAATGGCCTGAGGAGGGGGGCCACGCAGCCCCCTCCAAATAAAAAAAGAGGCCATGCCCGGGGGATGGGGTCCCCGGGGCCAATACAGGCCCAGGGAAGGGGGGCCACGCGGCCCCCTTCCCGTTTTTTTAAATTTTAATTTTAAAAAAGGGGTAAGGCCCTGGGGATGGGGTCCCCAGGGCCTAAAAATAGGAAAAAGGAAGGGGGCCACACAGCCCCCCTTCAGAGAGAAAAAAAAAAAAAACGATCGGGCCCGTAGGCCCCGCCCCTTCCTTCACCACTCTGCAAACGCGCCCCCTGGCGCGTTTGCAGAGAAAGCGAATCCCCTTGAATACTGGGGGTCCCTGGGGGCCAACTAGCCCACCAGGAACTTCCAGTATGCGCCAGGGAGCTGCCTTGCAGAGAGGTGTACAGAGGCCACGCCCCTTTTTACACCTCTCTGCAACGCTAGCTCTATGGCGCTTTTGGAGGTATATGGTGGGCTAGTTGCACCCCAGGGACCCTCAGGATTCAAGGGGAGTTAATCCCCCGACTTAAAACGCGCCACGGGCGCGTTTGCACAGTGGTGAAGGGAGGGGCGGGGCTTCAGGTGACATGTGTGCAAACAGGCCCCGTGGCGAGTTTTAAGATGGGAATTAAATCCTCTTCAATCCTGAGGGTCCCTGGGGGCCAACTAGCCCAACAGGTACGTCCAGAAAGCGCCACAGAGCTGCGTTGCAGAGAGGTGTAAAAGGGGTGTGGCCTCTGTACATGTCTCTGCAACGCAGCCCCTAGCGCATACTGGAGGTTCCTGGTGGGCTAGTTGGCCCGTAGGGACCCTCATGATTCAAGGGGACTTAATCCCCCAACTTAAAACGCGCCACGGGGCGCGTTTGCACAGATGTCACCTCAGGCCCCGCCCCCTCCCTTCACCATTGTGCAAATATTCCTCTAAAATCAGCCGAAATTACGAATTCTGATTTACTCACCTGTTATCAGGAGAGACGTCAGTGCTGCATCTTTCAGCCCAGTACTAATCCTGAAAAGTAATTTTAACCGTACTTACCAGTAACTTGAATTTCCTTCCATAGGCTAACATTGACTGGTTTCACTTGGAAATTCTTCTAAGTGTGGAGTGTGAGAAGTTGGCCTGGCATATGCTGTCCACTAATTATAGTGGGCACCTTGCACCAGTCCAAATCGACTCTTATGGTAGGTAGGTTAAAGACAACCTTATTGAAAGCTATCCTAGTGGTAGCTATGGAGAGCAGCCTTCAGGCTAAGTCTTGAAGGAATGTAAAGCAGCTTGTTTTACCAGTCTATAATCTCTTGAGTGACCAAATGAAAGAGCACCACACCAGGTATATATTCAAAATATATGTATTTATTACTAAACACACCCCTCTAGTCTCTTTATGAGGCTAGAGTTCGAAATACATAGGTTATAAGATCTTAAATCACAGTAATAGCACAAATACACGTTTGGGCCCTAGGGGCGTACCAAACCATATACCAATAAAGTGGTATGCGAACCACGACTGAACTAGACACTAGGCCTAGAGCCTCTAGAAGTGCTTGGACCACAAGGAACCACCCAAGGTAGTGACACAGGGGACCCACGGGAGACGCGTGCAGTGTAAATACACAACCGCGATACGCCGTTAACTTCTATGGAGAAAGTCGGGATCGGGAAAATAGAGGAAAGGGACACTTAGAAGAGGACTAGGACAAAACCCTTTGAGATCTAGGACTTTGAAGAGTCTCTACCCACGGGAGCACCGGAGTACTCGTGTTACCTCACCCAGGGAAGCCGGGTGCATAGGTGCCTTTCGGGGTCGGGTTTCGTCGTCGGTTCTTATGGCGATCTGCTGCAAAGTGCTGCTGGCGACCAGGAGAAAAGTGTCCGGGTGGATCCAAGAGTGGATCGGAGTTCTGAAGAACCTGAAAGCAGAGGGGACAGAGTCTGGGTCACTAGCCAGTGACCAGGAAGGCGATGGACAGATGCCCACCGATGTCGAGTGCTTCAGGTTCGATGACGGTCGTCTTGACTCTTCAGCCACGAGGTCCGGGAGGCGTTGTCGGCGACCAGGAGCAGGATTCGGGCTGTTGCTCGATGTCTGTCGAGTGCAGAGGTGTCGGCGACCAGATTGGACCCAACAAGCCTTGGCAACGGCAAGTCTCGAGTAAGATGTAGATCGTCGATGATGCAGACCAGCAAGGTCTGTGGAACTCACCAGCGAGGGTAAGTGAGGGCAGGCCTGGAGCAACCAGACTGCCAAGTAAAGAAAAGATTGGCCTTCGGGAAGGGCTACTAGCCAACGGGCTAGCGACCGCGAAGGAGCCTCGTGACGCCGCACGTGGAGCTGGCTTACAGGACACTCGTGGAGTGGGGGCCAGTGATCTTCGGTGCAGGTGGTGCTGGAGGCTAGGGCTACTCGGAGCCCAAAGCACGACTTCTTGGGAGACCCAGAAGATGGTGCACTTGCAAATGTGCTCGGTGTCCAGGGGTCACGGTCTCACGTTACCCACGATAGCCACGGGCCTCAGCTTTGCTGGGGACTCAGGGTAGCCTCGGGGAAGTCTGAGAATCCACCTCTGGTGATGCGATGACTTCGGCGTCCGACGGGAGCTTCAGTGATGCGAACCGGACAGATGCTTCTTTGGTGCCTGCCAAGCAGGGGAGTCACTCCTTGACCCCAAGGGAGATTCTTCAGTCCTCTAATCGTGAGTAGAGCGTCGAAGGTCCAGGATTCTGTTTCAGAGTTTCGTCCAGGTATAATCTAAAGTCCTAGGGACTGGGTTCCTACCTTTATTCTAAAAATAGGGGATGGACTACTCTGTGGCCCCACCTATGGGTGGGTCAGGGCAGAGGGGTGGCTACACCCCTTTCCCTTTGTCCAGTTCGCGCCAAAGCAGGGGCTGCAAGCCCCGAGTCCGGTTTGAACTGGGGTATGCACAGGGACACCAAATGTGCCCCCAGTGCAGGACTTCAAAGCACCCGAAAGTGCTCCCGCCCAGCCCCAATACACATTGTCCTGTCTGGGGAGGTGGTCACACCTCCCTGGGACAGGAAACCTATTGTCCAGGCCTCCCCTGCCGGAGTTTCGTCCAGCAGCAGGAGGCCAGACTCGTGTCTGTGGCAGCAGCATCCATTTTGTGATGCCAGGCTCTGGAAAGAAGTTACCGGACTCGTCAGAGTTAACATGCCTTTCCCTCTAGAAGGGTGGAATGCTACCCCCGCCGCCAGGATTGGCGGGGGGTAGTATTCCAAGATGTTTGACACCAAACACGACATGTTTAGGTGCAGCCATTCCATAGTTAGCATTTTACCGCGAGGATATAATGCGTTTAAGAGTATATGGTCAGGCTGCACTACAAACAGCATCAGAGATGGTCTCCGAACGCTGCAGAGGGGCCCTGCTCATGCAGGGGCACCCTCTCACATAGGAACCATGCACTCTGCCTTTAGGATTGATAAGGCCTGCCTTAGGAGTGACTTATAGGTTTATATGTGTGTATGCATTTAGTGATATAGGTAACCTATACCACTGCAAGGGGTGCATGCACCACCTTACCCAGGCTGCAGTAGCAGACCTGTGGTGCCAGTTTGGATGGCCTACCAGGGGTGGCATAATACATGCTGCAGCCCCTGGCAGGCCTCTGAGGTGCCTATGCCCTTGGTACATAGTATACCATATACTAGGGACTTACAAGGGCACTCAGATCCCAATCAGTGATGTGCCTAAGGCACATGGAGACCCTTTTAAAGAGGAAACAGCTAGGCTGGGGTTCTGAATAGCAGGGCCCCAGCCAGACTAATGTCGAAAACCAGTGAAGTATCAGCAAAAAGTGGGGGTACCCCTGTGAAGCAGATCCTACTCTCCTACACAACCCCCCCAAACGTAGGGACATTAAACTAACCTTGCCCAGTTAAGTCTTCATGTTCTAAGTGGAAATACCTAGAGAGTCCATCTGCATTCGCATGGTTACTCCCAGGCCTATGTTCCACTGTAAAGTCCATCCCCTGTAGGGAAATGGACCACCTAAGCAGTTTGGGGTTTTCACCCTTCATTTGTTTTAGCCATAAGAGGGGCTTATGGTCTGTCTGAACCAGGAAGTGTGTACCAAACAAGTATGGCCTCAACTTCTTCAGAGCCCAGACCACAGCAAAGGCCTCCCTCTCTATGGCTGACCAACGTTTCTCTCTAGGGGTCAGCCTTCTGCTAATAAAAGCTACTGGCTGATCCTGACCTTCTTCATTCAATTGTGACAGTACAGCCCCTACCCCCAACTCAGATGCATCAGTTTGAACAATGAACTTCTTGGAGTAATCAGGACTCTGCAGAATTGGAGCAGTGCACATGGCCTGCTTGAGGTCATCAAATGCCTTTTGACAGCTAACTGTCCACTGAACCTTTTTGGGCATTTTCTTAGAAGTTAAGTCATTCAAGGGTGTCACTATTGATCCATACCCCTTGACAAATCTCCTATAGTACCCAGTCAGGCCTAAGAAGGCTCTCACCTGAGTCTGGGTAGTGGGAGCAGTCCAGTCCATGATGGTCTGGATCTTGCTCTGCAAAGGTTGAACCTGGCCTCCACCCACAAGGTGGCCCAGGTACACAACCTGACTCTGCCCTATCTGGCACTTAGTGGCCTTGATAGTCAGGCCTGCCTTTTGCAGGGCCTGTAAAACATTCCTGAGGTGGACCAGGTGATCCTCCCAGGTGGAGCTAAAGACAGCAATATCATCTAGATAAGCTGCACTATAGGCTTCCAGTCCTGTGAGAACTGTGTTCACCAACCTCTGGAAAGTGGCAGGTGCATTTTCAGACCAAAGGGCATCACCACAAATTGATAATGCCCACTAGGGGTTGAAAATGCTGTTTTGGGCTTTGCAGCATCAGCTAGTCTGATCTGCCAGTAGCCAACTGTTAGGTCAAATGTGCTGAGATATTTGGCAGAGGCCAAAGTATCTATGAGCTCATCTGCCCTGGGTATTGGATGGGCATCAGTCCTAGTGACTGCATTGAGGCCTCTGTAGTCTACACAAAACCTCATCTCTCTTTTCCCACCACTGGTGTGAGGTTTAGGTACTAGGACTACTGGACTAGCCCAAGGGCTATCTGAGGGCTCAATCACTCCCAATTCCAACATCTTCTGGACTTCAGTCCTGATACAGTCCCTGACATGGTCAGGTTGCCTATAAATCTTGTTTTTAATAGGCAGACTGTCCCCAGTGTCCACTTCATGAGTGCACCAGGTGGTCTGACTGGGTGTCAGTGAAAACATATGTCTAAACTGATTGAGGACTTGCCTGCAATCAGTTTGTTGCTGGGTAGTGAGGCTGCCTGCCAAGGCTGCACCATCAACTGACCCATCGTCAGGGTTCTGTGAGAGCAGGTCAGGGAGTGGGTCACTCTCTTCCTCCTGCCCTTCATCAGTAGCCATGAGCAAGCCCATGTCTGCCCTGTCCACATATGGCTTAAGTCTGTTGACATGGAGAACCCTTTGGGGACTCCTGGGTGTTCCCAGGTCTACTAAGTAAGTGACCTCACCCTTCTGCTCAACAATAGTGTGGGGTCCACTCCATTTGTCTTGGAGAGCTGCTGGGGCCACTGGCTCCAACACCCACACCTTCTGTCCTGGCTGGTAAACAGTCAGAACAGCCTTTTGGTCATGCCAGGCCTTCTGCAGTTCCTGGCTAGCCTCAAGGTTTTTGGTTGCCTTTTTCATGTACTCAGCCATCCTGGAGCGGAGACCAAGTACATAGTCCACTATATCTTGCTTTGGGGGCTTGAGAGGTAACTCCCATCCTTCCTTCACCAAGCACAGTGGACCCCTCACAGGGTGGCCAAACAGAAGTTCAAAAGGGCTGTAACCAACCCCCTTCTGAGGCACCTCCCTATATGCGAATAAAAGGCAGGGCAAGAGTATGTCCCATCTACGCCTAAGCTTTTCTGGGAGCCCTTTAATCATGCCCTTCAAGGTTTTGTTGAATCTCTCAACTAAACCATTGCATTGTGGGTGATAGGGTGTGGTGAACTTATAAGTAACTCCACACTCCTTCCACATTGCTTTTAAGTAACCAGACATGAAGTTTGCACCCCTGTCTGATACTACCTCCTTAGGAAAGCCCACTCTTGAGAAGATTCCCAGGAGGGCCCTTGCCACCACAGGTGCTGTAGTGGTCCTGAGGGGAATAGCTTCTGGGTACCTGGTGGCATGATCCACTACCACCAGGATAAACCTGTGCCCAGAGGCTGTTTGGGGATCCATGGGACCAACAATGTCAATCCCTACCCTCTCAAAGGGCACCCCCACCACAGGTAGTGGTATCAGGGGGGCCTTTGTAGTGCCACCTGCTTTGCCACTGGCTTGGCAGGTTACACAGGAGCGACAAAACTCCTTACTGTCTTCAGACATGTGGGGCCAGTGAAAGTGAGGGACAATTCTGTCCCAAGTCTTGTTCTGGCCCAGGTGTCCTGCTAAGGGAATATCATGGGCTAGGGTCAATAGGAAGCCCCTGAACTTCAAAGGTATTACCAACCTCCTGGTAGCACCAGGCTTGGGGTCTCTACTCTCTGAGTACAGGAGTCCATCATCCCAATACACTGTATGGGGACCACTAGCTTTCCCAGCAGCCTCAGCAGCAGCTTGCTGTCTGAGGGGTTCAAGGGAGGGGCAGCTCTGCTGCTCCTGGCTCAGATCTGCCCTAGAAGGTCCCCCTGTCCCCAAGAACTCAACCTGTTCAGGTTCAAGTTCCTCTGGGACAGTTCCTTCTTCAGGGCTGAGATCATCCCCCTCAAGGGACTGATCTTCCTCCTGAGCCAAGGGGAAGGCACTGCCTTAACCCTACTACTCCTCCTCTTGGAAGGCACTTGGTCCATTCTTCCAGAATCCAAGGCCTGTTCAGTTTTAGACAGTTTAGCTTGTGACCTGGTCACAGCAAACACATCTGCAGGGATCCCCAGCATTTCTGCATGGGTCCTGAGCTCCACTTCTGCCCAAGCAGAAGTCTCTAAGTCATTGCCAAGCAAGCATTCGACTGGTAGGTTTGCACTTACCACAACCTTCTTAAGGCCAGTTACCCCTCCCCAGGAGAAGTTAACAACTGCCAGAGTATGGTCTGTTCTGACATTGCTAGCATTGGTCACTTGGTACATTTCACCAAGTATAACTTGCCCAGGTAGCACAAGGTCTTGTGTCACCATTGTGACACTTGCCCCTGTGTCCCTAAATGCCAAAGCCTCTCGTCCATTGATTAAAGGCTGTTGTCTGTACTTGCCCAGATTACTGGGACTCACAGTGGAGGTCACATCCATGCCTCCATCACAGACTAACACAGCCTGAGTCAGTTCCCTGACTAAGTCAGAGCCCAACTCAGTTCCCAGGGTGAACCCTACTAAACCCTTTGCTGGAGCACCTCCACCAACTGTACTAGGGGGAACAGGTGCCTTAGGGGCATTGGTGGGTGCTGGACTGGAGTCTTTGGACTTGGTGCAATCACTGGTCCAGTGGGTCTTTTGCTTACAGACCTTGCACCATGGTTTTCTTTGGCCTTTACCCTTGGTAGACTGGGAATCCCCACCAGAAGAAGATTTTTGGGGGCCTGATGAAGACTTTTGATCTTTACCCTTCTCCCCACCCTTGTCAGAGTTCTTAGCATCTTGCTTCTTGGTTTCCCCACCTTGGTTCTGTACCTTCTGCTTCACCCTGGTTCTGACCCATTTGTCTGCCTTCTTTCCCAATTCTTGGGGAGAGGTCAGATCAGAGTCAACCAGGTACTGATGCAACAGCTGGTTTTGACAGTTATTAAGAATCTGCTCCCTCATTATCAGATTATACAATCCTGAGAAGTCACACACCTTACTGCCCATCAACCAGCCTTCCAGAGCCTTGGCAGAACAATCCACATAGTCTACCCAGTCTTGAGTCTGTGCTTTTTGGGTGTCTCTGAACTTCAACCTGTACTGTTCAGTGGTTAGGCCAAACCCATCAATAAGAGCACTCTTCAAGACCTTGTAATTATCAGCATCCTCCTCTCTAACAGTGAGGAGCTTGTCTCTACCTTTGTCAGCAAAGGAGAGCCACAAGATTGCTGCCCACTGCTCCTGAGGGACCTTCTGTACTTTACAGGCCCTCTCTAAAGCAGTTATCCATTTGTGGATGTCATCCCCACTCTGGTAGGGAGGGACAATCTTGCTCAGGTTCCTATGGTCATAGGACCTTTCCCTATCTCTAGGGACATGGCTGCCACCATGGGACTCTAGTCCCAACTTTCTTCTCTCTTTAAGGAGATCTAGGGATTCTCTATCTAAAGCCAATTGCTTCTTCCTGATCTCCAGTTGAGTTTCCTCATACTGGACCAGTCTCTTTCTTCTCTCATGAGAGGATTCCCTCCTGTGAGAAGAAACAGAGCTCCCTATTGAGGTGCCAGAGTGGTTAGACTCCTGAGAAGGAGACCTAGACTTTCTGAGCACACTCATAATCCTTCCTGGGGGGACAAAGGTGTGGTTCTCAAGATCCTCATCTTCATCTTCCCCAGAAGGGATTGGGTTTTCCAGGTCAGGGTCATTGTCACCCTCCTGGTCAGTTTCAGAGGGGGGCTGGGGGTAGTAGTACCCCTGGCCCCTTCCTCATCTGCTGGCCCACCCTCTGCTCCTACCCCTTCAGTCTCTGAAGACTTACTAAGATCATAAGCCACCAACAACTCCTGGAGGTGTTGGGTGGTGGGACTTTGGCCTGTCCTTAATTTCCTCACGTTACACA
The DNA here is from genome assembly GCA_963921515.1 of Calotriton arnoldi. Lineage (NCBI taxonomy): Eukaryota > Metazoa > Chordata > Amphibia > Caudata > Salamandridae > Calotriton > Calotriton arnoldi. The sequence goes on from CAWUFW010017562.1 coordinate 249,017, forward strand.
AAGCTCTCAGTTCCAAGAATGGGAGTGTGTCATACTTGGAGGGGAAGCTCAATGGCTTCCTGCAGGGCATCTCTAGATCCTGCTTTTAAAGACATTACTAGTGTGGTGTGGTGTATGCACTACCTACTCTAGTGTGGCCTACTAAACTCTCTTGAGTTGTAGAAAGGGTTGTGCTATCCCTTAACACACAACTCTAAGTTCAGTAGAACTTACTGATATTCTAAGCTTAAATTATATGTACCTTAGGTACCTTTAGTGGTTTTCAGTTGATCAATTCAATTGAGATTATCTGGTAAAACAATAGCAAGCTGGAATCCCACACGCTGCACACCAATGTGAGAAGTTGGCCTGGCATATGCTGTCCACTAATTATAGTGGGCACCTTGCACCAGTCCAAATCGACTCTTATGGTAGGTAGGTTAAAGACAACCTTATTGAAAGCTATCCTAGTGGTAGCTGTGGAGAGCAGCCTTCAGGCTAAGTCTTGAAGGAATGTAAAGCAGCTTGTTTTACCAGTCTATAATCTCTTGAGTGACCAAATGAAAGAGCACCACACCAGGTATATATTCAAAATATATGTATTTATTACTAAACACACCCCTCTAGTCTCTTTATGAGGCTAGAGTTCGAAATACATAGGTTATAAGATCTTAAATCACAGTAATAGCACAAATACACGTTTGGGCCCTAGGGGCGTACCAAACCATATACCAATAAAGTGGTATGCGAACCACGACTGAACTAGACACTAGGCCTAGAGCCTCTAGAAGTGCTTGGACCACAAGGAACCACCCAAGGTAGTGACACAGGGGACCCACGGGAGACGCGTGCAGTGTAAATACACAACCGCGATACGCCGTTAACTTCTATGGAGAAAGTCGGGATCGGGAAAATAGAGGAAAGGGACACTTAGAAGAGGACTAGGACAAAACCCTTTGAGATCTAGGACTTTGAAGAGTCTCTACCCACGGGAGCACCGGAGTACTCGTGTTACCTCACCCAGGGAAGCCGGGTGCATAGGTGCCTTTCGGGGTCGGGTTTCGTCGTCGGTTCTTATGGCGATCTGCTGCAAAGTGCTGCTGGCGACCAGGAGAAAAGTGTCCGGGTGGATCCAAGAGTGGATCGGAGTTCTGAAGAACCTGAAAGCAGAGGGGACAGAGTCTGGGTCACTAGCCAGTGACCAGGAAGGCGATGGACAGATGCCCACCGATGTCGAGTGCTTCAGGTTCGATGACGGTCGTCTTGACTCTTCAGCCACGAGGTCCGGGAGGCGTTGTCGGCGACCAGGAGCAGGATTCGGGCTGTTGCTCGATGTCTGTCGAGTGCAGAGGTGTCGGCGACCAGATTGGACCCAACAAGCCTTGGCAACGGCAAGTCTCGAGTAAGATGTAGATCGTCGATGATGCAGACCAGCAAGGTCTGGGGAACTCACCCAGCGAGGGTAAGTGAGGGCAGGCCTGGAGCAACCAGACTGCCAAGTAAAGAAAAGATTGGCCTTCGGGAAGGGCTACTAGCCAACGGGCTAGCGACCGCGAAGGAGCCTCGTGACGCCGCACGTGGAGCTGGCTTACAGGACACTCGTGGAGTGGGGGCCAGTGATCTTCGGTGCAGGTGGTGCTGGAGGCTAGGGCTACTCGGAGCCCAAAGCACGACTTCTTGGGAGACCCAGAAGATGGTGCACTTGCAAATGTGCTCGGTGTCCAGGGGTCACGGTCTCACGTTACCCACGATAGCCACGGGCCTCAGCTTTGCTGGGGACTCAGGGTAGCCTCGGGGAAGTCTGAGAATCCACCTCTGGTGATGCGATGACTTCGGCGTCCGGCAGGGAGCTTCAGTGATGCGAACCGGACAGATGCTTCTTTGGTGCCTGCCAAGCAGGGGAGTCACTCCTTGACCCCAAGGGAGATTCTTCAGTCCTCTAATCGTGAGTAGAGCGTCGAAGGTCCAGGATTCTGTTTCAGAGTTTCGTCCAGGTATAATCTAAAGTCCTAGGGACTGGGTTCCTACCTTTATTCTAAAAATAGGGGATGGACTACTCTGTGGCCCCACCTATGGGTGGGTCAGGGCAGAGGGGTGGCTACACCCCTTTCCCTTTGTCCAGTTCGCGCCAAAGCAGGGGCTGCAAGCCCCCAGTCCGGTTTGAACTGGGGTATGCACAGGGACACCAAATGTGCCCCCAGTGCAGGACTTCAAAGCACCCGAAAGTGCTCCCGCCCAGCCCCAATACACATTGTCCTGTCTGGGGAGGTGGTCACACCTCCCTGGGACAGAAACCTATGTCCAGGCCTCCCCTGCCGGAGTTTCGTCCAGCAGCAGGAGGCCAGACTCGTGTCTGTGGCAGCAGCATCCATTTTGTGATGCCAGGCTCTGGAAAGAAGTTACCGGACTCGTCAGAGTTAACATGCCTTTCCCTCTAGAAGGGTGGAATGCTACCCCCGCCGCCAGGATTGGCGGGGGGTAGTATTCCAAGATGTTTGACACCAAACACGACATGTTTAGGTGCAGCCATTCCATAGTTAGCATTTTACCGCGAGGATATAATGCGTTTAAGAGTATATGGTCAGGCTGCACTACAAACAGCATCAGAGATGGTCTCCGAACGCTGCAGAGGGGCCCTGCTCATGCAGGGGCACCCTCTCACATAGGAACCATGCACTCTGCCTTTAGGATTGATAAGGCCTGCCTTAGGAGTGACTTATAGGTTTATATGTGTGTATGCATTTAGTGATATAGGTAACCTATACCACTGCAAGGGGTGCATGCACCACCTTACCCAGGCTGCAGTAGCAGACCTGTGGTGCCAGTTTGGATGGCCTACCAGGGGTGGCATAATACATGCTGCAGCCCCTGGCAGGCCTCTGAGGTGCCTATGCCCTTGGTACATAGTATACCATATACTAGGGACTTACAAGGGCACTCCAGATCCCAATCAGTGATGTGCCTAAGGCACATGGAGACCCTTTTAAAGAGGAAACAGCTAGGCTGGGGTTCTGAATAGCAGGGCCCCAGCCAGACTAATGTCGAAAACCAGTGAAGTATCAGCAAAAAGTGGGGGTACCCATGTGAAGCAGATCCTACTCTCCTACATGGAGTTTTGGAACTTTAAAATATTCCTCTAAAATCAGCCGAAATACGAATTCCGATTTACTCACCTGTTATCAGGAGAGACCTCAGTGCTGTATCTTTCAGCCCAGTACTGGTCCTGAAAAGTAATTTTAACCGTACTTACCAGTAACTTGAATTTCCTTCCATAGGCTAACATTGACTGGTTTCACTTGGAAATTCTTCTAAGTGTGGAGTTTTGGAACTTTAAAATATTCCTCTAAAATCAGCCGAAATACGAATTCCGATTTACTCACCTGTTATCAGGAGAGACCTCAGTGCTGCATCTTTCAGCCCAGTACTGGTCCTGAAAAGTAATTTTAACCGTACTTACCAGTAACTTGAATTTCCTTCCATAGGCTAACATTGACTGGTTTCACTTGGAAATTCTTCTAAGTGTGGAGTTTTGGAACTTTAAAATATTCCTCTAAAATCAGCCGAAATACGAATTCCGATTTACTCACCTGTTATCAGGAGAGACCTCAGTGCTGTATCTTTCAGCCCAGTACTGGTCCTGAAAAGTAATTTTAACCGTACTTACCAGTAACTTGAATTTCCTTCCATAGGCTAACATTGACTGGTTTCACTTGGAAATTCTTCTAAGTGTTGATTTTTGAAACATACAAATATTCCTCTAAAATCAGCCGAAATCCGAATTCTGATTTACTCACCTGTTATCAGGAGAGACCTCAGTGCTGCATCTTTCAGCCCAGTACTGGTCCTGAAAAGTAATTTTAACCGTACTTACGGTAGCTTGAATTTCCTTCATACGCTAACATTGACTGGTTTCACTTGGAAATTCTTCTAAGTGTGGAGTTTTGGAACTTTAAAATATTCCTCTAAAATCAGCCGAAATACGAATTCCGATTTACTCACCTGTTATCAGGAGAGACCTCAGTGCTGCATCTTTCAGCCCAGTACTGATCCTGAAAAGTAATTTTAACCGTACTTACCGGTAGCTTGAATTTCCTTCATAGGCTAACATTGACTGGTTTCACTTGGAAATTCTTCTAAGTGTGGAGTTTTGGAACTTTAAAATATTCCTCTAAAATCAGTCGAAATACGAATTCCGATTTACTCACCTGTTATCAGGAGAGACCTCAGTGCTGCATCTTTCAGCCCAGTACTGATCCTGAAAAGTAATTTTAACCGTACTTACCGGTAACTTGAATTTCCTTCATAGGCTAACATTGACTGGTTTCACTTGGAAATTCTTCTAAGTGTGGAGTTTTGGAACTTTAAAATATTCCTCTAAAATCAGCCGAAATACGAATTCCGATTTACTCACCTGTTATCAGGAGAGACCTCAGTGCTGTATCTTTCAGCCCAGTACTGGTCCTGAAAAGTAATTTTAACCGTACTTACCGGTAACTTGAATTTCCTTCCATAGGCTAACATTGACTGGTTTCACTTGGAAATTCTTCTAAGTGTGGAGTTTTGGAACTTTAAAATATTCATCTAAAATCAGCCGAAATACGAATTCCGATTTACTCACCTGTTATCAGGAGAGACCTCAGTGCTGTATCTTTCAGCCCAGTACTGGTCCTGAAAAGTAATTTTAACCGTACTTACCGGTAGCTTGAATTTCCTTCCATAGGCTAACATTGACTGGTTTCACTTGGAAATTCTTCTAAGTGTGGAGTTTTGGAACTTTAAAATATTCATCTAAAATCAGCCGAAATACGAATTCCGATTTACTCATCTGTTATCAGGAGAGACCTCAGTGCTGCATCTTTCAGCCCAGTACTGATCCTCAAAAGTAATTTTAACCGTACTTACCAGTAACTTGAATTTCCTTCCATAGGATATCATTGCCTGCTTTTTGCTGAAAAAGTTTCTAAGTGTTGATTTTGAAACATACAAATATTCCTCTAAAATCAGCCGAAATACGAATTCCGATTTACTCACCTGTTATAAGGAGAGACCTCAGTGCTGTATCTTTCAGCCCAGTACTGGTCCTGAAAAGTAATTTTAACCGTACTTACCAGTAACTTATATTTTCTTCCATAGGAATCCATTGTCTGGTTTTCAGCAGAAAAGTTTCAAAGTGTCGATTTTGACAAACTACAAATATTCCTTAAAAATCGCCTGTATGACTTAAACGCATTCTTTCAACTGTTTACAGGAAATGCACCAGTGCTGGATCCAGGATCCAACACTGAGTAAGAAAAAGTAACGATAACAGTTTTTACCTGCTAAGTGAATTTCCTTCCATAGGATAACATTGGTGATTCTATGAGAAAAAGTTTCTAAGTGTCAACTTTTAAAAATACAATAATATTCCTTAAAAATCACGACTGTAACCAAAACGCTTTTACTCAACTGTTTACAGGAGATGTACCAGGACTGAATCTAGGATCCAGTCCTGTGGTTAAAAAAGTAATCCATAAAGTAACTAATTGCATTTAACTAGAAATTCACATTGAGCTGAATGTTGCATTGTGTTTGAAAATGTGTTGCCCATTGCAACAACTGTAACTACTGTACTTAAAAGTCTATTGCCTATGTGCAAAGTATTTAAACTAAAGTAATTCATTCTGAGAAAGTATTTTTGTAATGTAATGTATAATGTAATTACAATGTAATTTAAAAAATAAAATATGTAAAAGAAATTGTTTCTAAAAATGTAGTAAATCAGTCTGAAAAAAATTAATATAAAAATTAATACATTTAAAAATTGTCATTTAAAAAACCTTTGAAATTCACTGAAAAAACCGTAGGTTTCAGGCACGTTATAGTTACAAATTAGCATTTTAAAAACCTTTGAAATTCACTGAAAAAACCATAGGTTTCAGACACGTTATAGTTAGAAATTAGCATTTAAAAAACCTTTGAAATTCACTGAAAAAACCATAGGTTTCAGGGGCGTTATAGTTCGTTGGACATTTCACTCGTACAAAACCATAGAAATTCCCCCGTTATAGTTAGTTCAGCTAACTATAACTCGCGCCCATAATGCACTGCTGATGACGTCACATATTACATCACTCATGACATGGCCAGTGACATGACTGATGACATCACTGATTACATCTCAAATGACATCACTGATGACATCACTGATGACATCATCCAGTGACTGTGTGTTTCTGTAAAGTTTAAATATGTTTAATATATATAGGGAAAGTTGTATTGAAGAATGAGTGGGTGTATAAGTGTCTGAATGGATGATTTGGTAGGTGCGTGACTGACTCTATAAGTGAGTGATTAAACGTATCTTACTGAATGCATGGGTTAGTGACTAAACTGTGTGAATGTCTGTATCCGTCTGTCTGTTGGTGTGTAAGCGGCTGCATGGGTTTGTGAATAGCTACATGAGTGTCTACATGGGTTATTGATTGGTTGTCTGAGTATCTGTATGGGGGCCTGAGTGTTTGTGTGGGTGGGGTGTGTGTGACTGTGCATAGATGTGTGAGTGGGTGATTCACTGGGTGCATGGTTTTAAGAGTGCATCTGTGATGGACTGTATGGGTGGGTGAGTGTGTGTACGGGTATGTTAGTGAGTGAATGTATATCTCAGTGGTACATGTGTGAGTAACTACATATGTGAAAGGCAGTATATATTTGTGTTGGAGTATATAAATGGCTATAAGTGAGAGTGTGTGATTATGAGAGTGGCTGTATGGATGAGTGTGTATTGTATCAGTGATTGTATAAGAGCGTAAGAATGTGCTAGTATTTGTACGAGTAAGTGAGCTGGTGTGTGTATAACTGTATAGGTGAGTAAATGGCAGTGTGATTAATTATTTGCATGACTGACTAGGTGTGTGAGTACCTTATGGATGAGTGGCGGTGTGTGAGTGTCTATATAGGTGTATGAGTGCATATGATAGTCCTGTACTGAGTGACCGTAAGTATGAGTGACTGTACAGGTGAGTGAGTGGATGTGTGTGTAGACCTAAAAATCAGTGAGTGTGTATGTAGTTATTGGTGCTGGAGTGTCTATGCTTTTGAGAATGGCAGTCTGTAATTTAGAGTGGGTGTATCAAAAGTTATATTAGGGTGTGAGAAGATGCATGAAATTATCACATGGATGATGTCATCAGTGATGTCATCAGTGATGTCATTTGAGATGTCATCAGTGATGTCATCCGTGATGTCACTGACCATGCCATGAGTGATGTAATATGTGATGTCATCAGCAGTGCATTGCGGGGGCGCAAGTTATAGTTAGCTGAACTAACTATAACGGGGGAATTTCTATGGTTTTGTACGAGTGAAATGTCCAACGAACTATAACGCCCCTGAAACCTATGGTTTTTTCAGTGAATTTCTAAGGTTTTTAAATGCTAATTTCTAACTATAACGTGCCTGAAACCTATGGTTTTTTCAGTGAATTTCTAAGGTTTTTTAAATGCTAATTTCTAACTATAACGTGCCTGAAACCTACGGTTTTTTCAGTGAATTTCAAAGGTTTTTTAAATGCTAATTTCTAACTATAACGTGCCCCGCCCCCTCCCTTTACCACTATGCAAATGCGCCCCGTGGCGCGTTTTAAGTTGGGGGATTAAGTCCCCTTGAATCCTGAGGGTCCCTGAGGTCCAACTAGCCCACCAGGTACCTCC